>JAODPA010140136.1:0-15937 GCA_025585075.1 Nepenthes mirabilis | reverse complement strand
CCCCACTCTCTCTCTCGCCATTCAGATTTGTTTTCTCAAATAAAATTGATGGCTAATGTGTATGACTTTTGATAATATAAGATGTGAAATGGGTGTATATTTATTAGAGCTCTTGTGAAATATTATTACCTAAAATTCTACTGTCATATAATGTTTATTTGAACCGGTCTCACCCCTACAATAAGTTTGTTGGGCCACCTGTGAAATATCTGTGCCTATTCATCTTGGTCAATGGCTAATCTGATCACAACGGACCTATTCATTTGAGGGAAAAAGGAGGACTAGTCAAAGAAAAACATGCTTTGCATCTCCCCCCTACCCGGAGAGAGTACCCACTGAAAGAGTTGCTCATGAACAGAAACCACCTTAAAGTCTGATAGCTTTACCAACACAAACGGTTCAACTGCATTGATGATATCCGACCACAACATTAATGAATTTTTAGGTGCCCTGCAGCCGCTGCTTTGAAGCATTTTCCACCCCAGATAATTGCTTGGTAATGTCTGTTTAAAATTCATGAGTTCTTCTTTCTTCTACCACCTTCATAATGAATTCTGCATTTCCTTTCTTCGTTTCAATTGTTTCACCCTAAGCTCTTCCTGCATTGTATAGTTCCCTTTCTCAGTTCTCCGGGCTTTTCTTCTTGCCTTCTCTACTACTATGTGCACCTCAGTTTTGCTTGTTATGGGTTGTTTTCAACTTCTGGAATAAAAGACAGAACTCTGGAGCTTGAACAAAAACAAAGCATACCTCTCTGCAGTCTAGATTTTAGTGCACTCTATGCTGTGCCAATTTCCCTTTTTTTTTTTTTATGCTTGTTATCTTCTCAATTGCTTATGTAGCCAGCATTAATTCCGATAATCAAAGCTTTTTAGTCTTCCTATGAAGATCTTGCTCCAACCTTTCATTTCGTTTTTCTTCCCAAAGATATTTTCCCCTTTCCCTGGGCATTGATATCCCTTTCCATTTAAGTATCATGAGATGTGTGGTTAGTTTATAAGGCCTAAAGAAAGCAATTCTTCCCAATTATGGGACTGAGTGGGCTAAAAGGTCTGACTGGCTTTAATTTCTGGGTTGTTTGGGCTTGGTTTGTAAACGGTCTCCCCATAACTATGAGGTACATTAAATATGGAAGTAGAAGAGCTCGAAGTAAGGTCAATTTGAAGTTTTCCTTTTACTTTTTCTTTGGGTAGGTAATTTTGCTTTTACCTGAGTGCTCTGTTTACGAGTTTGAAAAAAAAAAAAAAAAAGACATTTTCTGGTGCTTGAAAACTTGTTTATGGGGTTTTGGGACTTGGTGTTTGTGTTGTTTCTTTCATGGATTTTTTATATCCCACGAACCCAGCAGCTGCAGACCTATCAAACTCAAGTCCTTCTGCAGCTGAGGAAACATTTGGAGTATCCTCCACAATTGAAAGGATGGGAAAACTATAAAGGAGACTTTTGTGCCATGCTATTACCTTCATCTGTGAGTATTACTTGCCAAAACAACTCTGTCACTGAGCTCAAGATCACGGGAGATAAGCTTGCAAAGAGTAGTGAGTTCAAGGGATTTTCAATCCCAGATTGGACTCTATCAGAGGGGTTCTCTATTGATTCTTTTGTTACCACATTGACAAGGTTAACTAGCTTGAAGGTGGTAAGTCTAGTGTCCTTGGGCATTTGGGGACAGCTTCCGGATAAAATTCATCGGCTGTATTCGTTGGAGGTGTTGGATTTAAGTTCAAATTTTCTGTATGGCTCAATTCCTTCTAAAATATCTGCAATGCAAAAGCTCCAAAGCCTTACTCTGGATGGTAATTTCTTTAATGGAACAGTCCCTGATTGGCTGAATTCACTTGCAAATCTCACAATCTTGAGCTTAAAGAATAACCAAATCATGGGTCATTTTCCTTCATCCCTGTGCAGAATCGCGGCACTTACTGATTTAGCTTTGTCTCAGAATAAGCTTTCAGGTAAGTTGCCAGATCTGGATGATTTGAATAAATTACATTTGTTGGACTTGAGAGAGAACCGTTTCGATTCTCAGCTGCCCAGGATGCCAAAAGGACTGGTCACCGCACTGCTCAGTGAGAATTCTTTCTCCGGAAATATTCCAGAGCAATTTGGCGAACTCACTCAGCTTCGTCACCTTGACTTGTCGTACAATTCTCTTACTGGGACACCCCCATCTGCTCTGTTCACGCTACCGAAAATCAGTTACTTGAATTTAGCATCTAATATGTTGAGGGGGTCGCTATCAAGCCAACTCCGTTGCGGCGACGAGCTTGGATTCGTCGACATTTCTACCAATAGATTAACTGGCAAACTGCCTCCTTGCTTGGACACTAGTTCAGGCAAAAGAGTTGTGAAGTTTAGTGGGAACTGTTTGTCTGTTGATTCTCTGCATCAGCATCATGAGTCATACTGCAAAGAACAACATATGTTACGGAGACGATCCAGAGGAAAAGAGAGAGGATTGATAGCTGGTGTGATAGGAGGAATTGCTATCCTTACAATAGTTTTGGCATTTGGGTTTGTCATTCTACTTAGAAAATACCACGCGCGAGCTTCCAGGGAAGAGCATAAGTTGCCTGATACTGTGCAAGATAATTTACAGACAGGTCATTCTGCTGAGCTCCTTGCAAATGCCAGTAAGTTGAGAATGCTGTTAGTTTACTGTTAATTCAGTGTTGTTCCTAATGCAGAACTTCTGTTTCTACGAACTCTTATAGTTGAGAATTCTGAGGATGGCTTTTCGATTTCTCTTTTACAATTTTTAGGGCTGATTTCTCAAGCTGCAAAGGCAGGGATAGAAGGTGCTTCTTCCTATCGTTTATTTTCTTTGGGGGAGATAGAGGAAGCCACAAGCAATTTCTCGACATTATTAGGTGAAGGCTTTATGGGGAAGGTACTTGTTAAATATGTCTTAAAATGTTGGTTCTCCCATCGTGATATTGTAAGGTGAAACGGTTTCGTTTAATGGAATTATAATCCTTGTAACTACTTTTTGATTAAGTAATGCACTAGTAATTTCTCGCTGAATTTACTCGAATCAATAGATAGAGATTGACAATTGCAAAGTTATTTCTTGAATAATCGACAAATTTTCATGTCATTCTTCATTTAGTTAGTCTTTTTCTCCTGCCAGTAAAACTCACAATTCCACTTTCATGGGGACTGGAAATTAACATCTGTTTTAACTCATGAGAGTAATTGAGAAGAAGATCAATATACAAAGAGGCCAATTTGTTGGGGTCACTCCCGAGTGGCAGTAGTCCGCGGACTCCATTGAAAGAATGGACGAGGACTTTTGTTGAAGCGTCATGTCCGAGAGAACTTGTGAATGATGACTTCCTTGAAGCGTCATGTCTGAGCAGTTGCTGAAGACGAGGACGAGAAATCTAGAATCGTAGGCGTTGACTCTATCAACGTAAGCCTGCAGGTGGTCGTTTTTGCAAGTGGGTTGGTCACCCACCCTGATTGGATGTTGCAGCGGCTGCAACTTCCCGATGGCAGGCCTGCCCTCTGACACGGCAAGCATGCGCCTGCCATGGCAGACCTGGGGTGTAGGTCTGGAGACCTACGCCCAATAGGGTGGACGGACACGCCTCCTATTTTGTATATATATAGAGGAGCTTGTTGCCCTTGCGTGAGTGCTAGAGTTGGGATATTTTTTGAGTTCTTTGAGCCTTGAGAGAGCTGTGGGTAAACTTTGTTGTAAAGATAGAGTGAGATACACTTTGAGAGAGGAAGGTTGTACACTTGAGGTTGTTTTCTTTCGTTAGAGTTTGAGTAGCCAACACTTGTAAACAATTCTCTTATAGTACATTTTTTCGTGGTTTTTTCCTTGGTTCAAGAACGGTTTTCCACGTTAAAACTTGTGTGTTCTCTTTTGTTCTCTATCATTGCGTTCCTTGTCGTCCGAGAGCTTCTCTCTGTGTGCTGTCCGAGAACTGTGTCCGCTCGGTCACCGTGCAGTCCGAGTGTTCTTCCCCAACAAGTGGTATCAGAGACTTAGGTTCTTTGTACGGTGATCTTGTTGTCGGCTGCTATGGAGTACGGGAGCAAAATGCCTTGCTTGAACGGGTCCAACTACGACAGTTGGCAAAGCAAGATGTCTGACTTGCTATATGTGAAGTCCATGCATAATCCGGTTTTTGCCACAGGAAAAGCCGGCGGGAAAAACGGACGAGGCATAGACGCTGGAACACAAGCAAGTGTGCGGCCTTATACGGCAGTTCGTTGATGACAACGTGTACAACCACGTTCGGAAAGAAACGAATGCCAAGACGTTTTGGGAAAAGCTGGAGAAGCTTTTTGCTTCTAAGTCTGAGAACAACAAAATTTATCACTTGATGAGGCTGGTACATATCCGGTACAAGGACGGATCATCTGTTGCGGACAACCTGAATGAATTTCAGGGCTGTGTGGACCGGCTGGCTGGCATGGGTATTAAGTTCGAGGATGAGGTGCTCTGACTCTGGCTCCTAGCAACCCTCCCGGACTCATGGGAGACCATGAGGGTCACCATTGCTAATACAGCTCCTAACAGCGTGGTGAGTTTAGAGATGGTCAAAGAAGCAGTGCTGAACGAGGAGGTGCGGCGGCGTTTTCAGGGAACGACGACCTCTCAGCAATCCGAGGTCCTTGTCACTGAGTCAAGGGAAGAAGCCGAGGACGTGGCCAAAAGTCTGAAGGCAAAGGGCGAAGTAAGTCACGTTCTCGGTATCAGGATATGGAGTGTCATCATTGTGGCAAGAAGGGCCACATCAAGAAATTTTGTTTTAAATGGAAGCGTGAGAACGCTGGAGGAGATAAGGGCATAAAGAGACGCGACGAGGAAGATTCCTCGGTCTCTGTCGTCACAGGAAGTGACCTCCTTCTGGCTTGCGAGTCTGAGGACTCAGTAAGCGTGGCTGAGCAAGCCTCTGACTGGGTGGTGGATTCTGGCGCATCTATCCATGTCACTCCCATGAGAGAGCTATTCTCCACTTATACTCCCTACGCCCCAGGAGTATTGAAGATGGGCAACTTGGAGACGTCCAAGATTGTTGGACGAGGAGATATCTCATTGTTGACAAACACTGGTGCCCGGCTGATTTTGAGGGACGTCAGACACGTCACTGATATTCACATGAATCTCATTTCAGCGGGACAGCTCGACGGTGAAGGCTATTGCAGCATCTTTTGTGACGGCAGTTTCAAGCTGAAGAAGGGCTCGATGGTGGTTGCCCGAGGAGTAAAGGCTTCAGGCCTTTACACAATGAACGCCCAGGCCGAGGTAGCAGAGGTGAATGCTACGGGGAGAGTGGAGTCCTCGGACCTGTGGCACAAGAGACTTGGATACATGAGTGAGCGTGGCATGAGTCATCTGGCCAAGAAGGGTCTCATCCCAGAAGCGGATGGAGACAGGCTGAGAACTTGCCCTCACTGTTTGGCGGGGAAGCAGCGAAGGGTCTCCTTTTCAGGAGACGCATCTTCNAAAGTGCCATTCACTTGTGTAAAAACTCCTCATTCCATTCTCGGTCAAAACACATTGACGTGCGATATCATTGGGTGAGAGATATTTTTGATGATGGGCAGCTATCAATTGAAAAGGTCCGCTCGGACGATAATGGGTCAGACATGATGACCAAGGTTTTGCCAAAGGGGAAGCTGGAAGCTTGTTGTGACATTGTCGGTCTAACTAACTTCACTCCCACTCGATCGTGAGGGGAAGTTTGTTGGGGTCACTCCCGAGTGGCAGTAGTCCGCGGACTCCATTGGAAGAATGGACGAGGACTTTTGTTGAAGCGTCATGTCCGAGAGGACTTGTGGATGAGGACTTCCTTGAAGCGTCATGTCTGAACAGTTGCTGAAGACGAGGACGAGAAGTCTAGAATCGTAGGCGTTGACTCTATCAACGTAAGCCTGCAGGTGGCCGTTTTTGCAGGTGGGTTGGTCACCCACCCTGATTGGATGTTGCAGCGGCTGCAACTTCCCGATGGCAGGCCTGCCCTCTGACACGGCAAGCATGCGCCTGCCATGGCAGGCCTGGGGCGTAGGTCTGGAGACCTACGCCCAGTAGGGTGGACGGACACGCCACCTATTTTGTGTATATATAGAGGAGCTTGTTGCCCTTGCGTGAGTGCTAGAGTTGGGATATTTTTGAGTTCTTTGAGCCCTGAGAAAGCTGTGGGCAAGTTTTATTGTAAAGATAGAGTGAGATACACTTTGAGAGAGGAAGGTTGTACACTTGAGGTTGTTTTCTTTCGTTAGAGTTTGAGTAGCCAACACTTGTAAACAATTCTCTTATAGTACATTTTTTCGTGGTTTTTTCCCTTGGTTCAAGAAGTGTTTTCCACGTTAAAACTTGTGTATTCTCTTTTGTTCTCTATCATTACTTTCCTTGCCGTCCGAGAGCTCCTCTCTGTGTGCTGTCCGAGAACTGTGTCCGCTCGGTCACCGTGTAGTCCGAGTGTTCTTCCCCAACACAATTAACCAAATAATTGCAGGCTGTGCATATTGTGATAATGACTAGAATTAAATTTTTTTTTCATATCTTAAAACCTACTATGTAGTTTGTACGATTCACGGGTCTGTCTTAATTATTGTGGCACATCAAGAAGTGGCAGGCCAAATAACTCCGATGCAGGGTATGCATTGAGCTCTGACCTCTTACACTGTTCTATTCTATAATGCAGGTTTTCAGGGGGAGATTAGCAGATGGAACCGACGTTGCCATTCGGTTTGTATCGTTATTTAGAAAATACCCGATTCAAAGCCTTAAACTCCGCTTAGACTTGCTTGCGAAGCTTCGGCACCCGCATTTGGTTGGGCTATTGGGACACTGCATAGATGGAGGTGGACAAGAGCAGTTTTATGCCAGCAGAGTGTTTCTTGTTTATGAATTTATGCCCAACGGGAGTTTTCGCACACATCTAGCGGGTAATTCCACAAATTGAGTAGAACAGAGATCGACACTTTCTGCGGTCTGTATGCTTCGTTGTATACCCTATTGAGCTTTTCCTTGAAGACGTCGACTTGTACTTCCATATTTGGATGACCCATGTTTTTGCCCATTTTGGGCGAGCTATAATTTCGAGTTTCTGCATGATCTGTATGCTAACATCTAAGAGGTTTTGATTGTCTCAACAAAAATGGAAAATATTATTTTGGTGTAGAATCTTTTAAATGGAGGCTGTCTAGCTCTGATTGAGCATATACGTTTGTATGCAGAGAATTGTCTGCAGAAGGCTCTTAAGTGGTCAGACAGACTGGCCATCTTAATTGATATTGCCAAGGCGGTGCACTTTCTGCATACTGGGGTTATTCCGGGTTCCTTCAGCAACAGATTGACGACGAGCAATATATTGCTTGACGAGCACCTGATCGCGAAGTTGAGTGACTATGGGATGCCAATTCTCACAGAAGAACTCGAAAAAATAGAGGTAGCTGATCTCATTGGCCTTTTCTTTAGTAAGTGCTTCAGTTTCTAGTGTCTGTTCTGAGCCTTTTTTTTTTTTGGTAATATAGGGGAAGGGAGAGAGCTCCAAAGCATGGTAAGTATCCTCTCAGGCAATTTTATTCATTCGCCCGAAATATGCTGGCAGCTTAAGCTGAGTCATTGATGATATCGTATTATCTGGCAAGCAGCCACTGATGAAAACCACGTTATTTGTGCAGGCAAAAGGGAAAATTGGAGGACGATGTCTATAACTTTGGGTTCATTTTGCTAGAAGCACTTGTGGGTCCAATAGCAGGCGGAAAAGGAGAGGCTTTTCTGCTTCATGAAATGGTATGGTATAGGTTCTGTATTCCTTTCTGAGCATTCTGAGTTCTTTCACGCATCAGTGGTGCTTATTGAAAGGATTTTAATCAAGATTCGTTGCTGTAAATCCAAACCCTACTATGATTTTCGGGATTTATCCCATCTCAGTGCAGGTTAAAGTGGCAAAGCCTGGTCAATTCTTATCGGATTGTATTCGGTCAATTCTTATCTGATTGTATTTGTCTTGGGTGATCTTTCTGCCGTGCTTATTTCCCAGCATTCTTGGGTTGCTTCATGCATTATTGAAAAGATTCAAGTGAAGCTTTAGTTGCTCTTATCTTTCTTGGTTGGCATACTGATTCTGAGACCCGGTTGTGTGGATGGTAGGTATCGTTTGGCAGCCAAGATGGTCAAAGGAAAATTGTGGATCCGATAGTGTTGGCCACAAGCTCACAGGAATCGCTGTCCATAGTGATATCCATCACAAGCAAATGCATTTCACCAGAAGCGTTCACTCATCCGTCCTTTGAGGATGTTCTTTGGAACTTACAGTATGCAGCTCAAGTACAGGCCTCGTCCGATGCTGATCGGAAATCGATGTAGCATATCATCAGCCCCTCCCTTCAGGACGACTCTGGTAGTGTTAGTCTGGACAAATTTGCTCTTTCCTCTGCCCATTGCGCCATACAGGAAGTTAAATTTCTGTTAAGAAAAGAACTAGAGGTAGTGTCAAATTCTGGTCTTCTGGTGCGTTTCTGTCTTGATAGCCAGAAGACAAACACATTTCAAAATATAGGAACAGAGGAAAGTCTCACATTGGAATGCCTTTTTACTAAAGGCACACTGTGTAAGTGGCACGTGACAGTAGTGGTTGATGTTTCTCTTCCGTAGTTTTTAGGTTTTATAATCGACACATCGGTCCAATATCTCTAAATTATTGACTTTTTTAATCACTAACCATTAAAATTACCATCTATCATCATAATTATTTTATGGATAAATTTATAAATAGACGGTATGTAAGTAATACATCTAATATAATGATTATCTGGCATATATAATAATTTTTTTAGTTTTAGACAATTTTATTTTTGACTGAAAGTTACTTGGTTTGTCTTTTCATGTTTTAAAAGGTGAGTCTTTTTATCACGATTACTTGGATGAATATTGTTATGTGATTAGCTTAATATATTAATACTTGTCATAATCCTAATGATTTAAATTGTCGTAATAAAATCCGTATATTTTAAAATATAAGGAGGATTAAAAATGATATGATCCTAACAAAACTCATCAAGCAGTTGTTATATCTACACTTGTAAATCATATTCATACTCCCAACCTTATGACAGAATTATTTTAGTATGCTCCTGCTTTTAAATGGGTTTAGTGACTTTACCAAGGATAATCTAATGTACGAGATTCCCATAATAATAGGCTCAAGGATGGTTGGATATCACATTTTACTCTCTATATTGTCAAGAGAATGTTTCTATATGAACCGGAGGCTTTCAAGTTGCACGGAATAACCTTGCCTTTATGCTATGATTCATCGTTTATGTATTATGGTGTACAATTTAGGTTATTAAGAATCCATGTTGATTCACTAGTAAAGAAGAAACTTTACTTCCACATTTTGAATATAAAAGAGTTTAGGTTGTACATGCTATAATATAAATGGTGATGTTAGGGTTTTTAAAATTTTCATCTCTTTTTTTATAAGTAATTGATTAGTATAAATAAAATGAGACTGTAAAACAATTCAGATATAGAAGCACCCCAATACTTGAGAAACTATTTATATGATCAAAAGTTAGAGCCAACAACCTAACATTATTACAGTAGAACATACACAACTATAGTAATAGTTAGAGGGAGCTCCCAACATCTAACAATAGAATACGATTGCCTTATCAAAGGCAACATTATGATAGTTATCTTATTACAAACAACTTAATAAATATATTTCTCAATATGATTAGGACTCAAGATTTGAGGCAATTTGAAAAGAACACTACTTTTCATACGCCAAATAAATTATATATTATACCCATCAAAGTCATCTTGAACACAATCTCCATAGGGTTTTGTATTGGGTTATGAGTGACTCCCGTGTGGGTCCATACCCGCTTGATGTGGCGGATGGAGGTAAATATCCTCACCGCATGAAAAAGGCTCTAGTTACACCTGTTGGGCGCTTGAGTCGCGTTTCCAGTAAGCCCCCGCTCGTTGCTCGCCTGAATATCGCTCGAGCCCAAATTCCAGTAACATGCCGCTCGCTGTGTGCCAGAATGACACTGGAGCGCGGGCCCGCACCCGATGCGCGCTCGACGGGTGCTCGAGCACGCACCTATTATATAAAATACGCGCTTTGTGTTTTTAGATTATTCTAATCAGTTTTAAGCGTCGTTTCAGTGAAGAAAAAGAGAGAAAGAGAGAGTAGAAGGAGAAGATGAAGATTTGAGCCTCCGTTTGAATTTTCAATCAAGTTCCAGTCTTCGGTAATCACACGTATGAAATTCTTGTTACTGAGAAGAACATCTGTCGGGTTTTATCTCTACTCTTACTCTTTATATTTCTTGTACGGGTTGTGCAAAATTAGTTGATATTGATTCTTGTGATTGGGGTTTGTGTAACAGATCAATTGTTACTAGTGGAAATCTTGGACTCTATATCCCATGGTTTTTCTCCTTCGTATCATAGGGAGTTTTTCACGTAAAAATCATGCCTTTATTGTTTGTGGTTGTTTATTGTGTGCATACTATCATCCACTACGTGTTTTCTCACGTTTTAAACAAGTATTTAATTCTAACAAGTGGTATCAAAGATTTTGATTCGTGTTGGTATTGTGACTTGTTCGAATCGATGGAGGCCAGAAATAAGATGATGTGTTTGAATGGTACGAATTATCATATTTGGCGCAGCAAGATGAAGGACTTGCTATTTGTGAAATTGATGCACCATTCGATTTTTGCTACGCAAAAATCGGAATCAAAGTCTGAGGCGAATTGGGCATTTGAGTATGAACAAGTTTGTGGTTATATTAGATAATTTGTGGATAATAATGTATATAATCACATCCGGAATGAGACACATACAAGGACTTTGTGGTAGAAACTTGAAACATTTTATACCTCAAAGACCGGTAATAATAAATTATTTCATTTTATGAAACTTATGCAAGTGAGGTACAAGGAGGGCTCGTATGTCGCTGATCATTTAAACGAGTTTCAAGGATGTGTTGATCAATTGAGTTGTATGAGTATAAAATTTGATGATAAATTATTGGGTTTATGGCTTCTGACTACTTTACCGGACTCCTGGGAGGTGATAAGAGTTATTGTCGCCAATTCAACTCTAAACGGCGTGGTAACTCTTGAGATAGCAAAGGGAGCGGTGTTGAATGAAGAGATGAGACGTCGATCACAGGATACTTCCTCTATGCACTCCGAAGTGTTAGTCTCCGAGTCACGGGGAAGAAATAAAGGGCATGGTCCTAAGCCTGCAGAGAAGAGCTGAAGCAAATCCAAATCGAGGTATCAGAACCTCAAGTGCCATCATTGTGGAAAGAAAGGACACATCAAGAAATATTGCTACAAGTGGAAGCGAGAGAATGCCGAGAGTAATGAGAAGAAGGCTGACAAGACTCGAGATGAAGAAAGAGCTACTGTTGTTACCAGGAGTGATCTTTGGCTGGTGTGTCAAGAGGATGATGTGGTAAATCTGGCTGATCTTGAGACAAGTTGGGTGGTAGATAGTGGTGCTTTATTTCATGTCACATCACGGAAAGACTTCTTCACATCATACGCTCCTGGCGATTTTGGAGTATTGAAAATAGGTAATAAAGGTATGTCCCACATTGCTGGCTATGGTAATGTGTGTCTCACCATAAATAATAGAACCAATTGCTGTTGAGGGATGTTAGACATATCCCGGATATTTGACTGAATCTGATCTTGGCTGGCAAGCTTGATGATGATGGATTTTGTAGCACGTTCTGTGCAGGAGTATGGAAGCTGACTAGAGGGTCTCTAATTGTGGCTCGGGGTAGAAAAGTTTCCAACTTGTATGTATTGCAAGCCTCGATTGCAGCGAGAAATGTGCATGTTGCTAGAGATGATGAGCTTTCAGATTTGTGGCACCGTCGATTGAGTCACATGGGTGAGAACGGCCTAAACTGTTTAGCCAGGAAAAATTGCCTTCGGGGTGTAAAAACAGCTCAATTGAAGACTTGTCCTCATTGCATGGCTGAAAAGCAACGACGGATTTCATTCAATGGCAATTCATCTACAAGGAAGACCGATCTTCTTGAATTGGTCCACACCGACTTATGTGGCCCGTTCAAAGTGAAGACTCTTAGAGGAGCACTTTACTTCATCACATTCATTGATAACTGTTCTCGAAAACTATAGGTGTATCCGCTGAAATCGAAGGTCAAGTTTTCATATTCTTTAAACATTTTCACGCCTTGGTTGAGAAGCAAACGAGGAAGAAACTGAAATGCATCCGAAATGATAATGGTTGGGAGTACATCGGAGCGTTTGATGAGTATTTCCGATCTCATGGAATTCGTCATCAGAAAATTCCACCGAAGACACTGTAACTAAATGGGGCAGCCGAATTGATGAATGGGACTTTGATGGAGTGGGTTCGATGTGTACTTTTGGAGGCAAAGCTCCCTGGCTCATTTTGGGGGGAAGCCTTGGGGGTCGTGACTCATGTTGTCAATTTGTCACCGCACGGTACCTTGAATGGAGAAGTGTCTAAAAAGATATGGATAGGAAAAGATGTATCCTATGATTAGTTGCGGGTATTTGAATGTAAGGTTTTTGTTCACGTTCCCAAAGATGAAAGGACCAATCTGGAGTCAAAGACCAGACATTGTATATTTCTCGGTTACGGGGAAGATGAGTTTGGATATCGACTATATGATCCAATTGAGAAGAAGTTGGTTCAATTTAGGGATGTCGTGTTTGTCGAGTACGAGACCATAGAGGATATCGGCAAAGGTTCAGAGTTTGTCTCCAAGAATGATGACAGTCGGGCATGTGATGCAGATATTACGTCGGCACCTGTTCGTCATCAAAGTGAAAGTCAAGGCAATACTGAAGATGAAGAAGATCACAAGACTGCAGTGCCCGATAGAGATGAGGATGAGACTATTCATCCTGATACTGTCGAGCCTATCGAGACTATTCCACTCCAACGATCCACAAGAGATCGAAGACCCTCTACTCGTTTGTCAGTCGAGGAGTATGTGTTACTCACAGACGGAGGAGAGTTTGAATGCTTTGAGGAAATAATGGATGATGAACATAAGGCAGAGTGGATAGAAGCAATGCGAGAAGAGATGGCATCGCTGCATGAAAATCACACATTTGAGTTGACGAGGCTGCCAAAAGGAAGACGAGCATTGAAGAACAAGTGGGTCTTCTGGTTGAAGACAGATAAAAATAGCTCACAACTGAGGTACAAAGCGAGATTGGTTGTGAAGGGCTTCAATCAACGAAAGGGTATTGATTTTGATGAGATCTTTGCACCAATGGTAAAAATGTCTTCTATTCGAGTGGTGCATGGGTTGGCTGCTATTCTTGACCTGAAGGTATAACAGATGGATGTGCAAACGGCGTTTCTTCACGGTGATCTTGAAGAAGAAATCTACATTGAGCAACCGGGGGGATTCCTAGTCAAGGGGAAGGAGAACTTAGTGTGTCATCTCAAGGAAAGTCTGTATGGATTGAAACAAGCACCAAGACAATGGTATAGGAAATTTGAATTTGACATGGTAAATCAGGGTTATCAGAAGACGACCTCGGATTATTGTGTTTTTATTCAGACCTTTTCATTTGTTGTTCTTTTACTCTATGTAGATAATATGCTGATTGTTGGGTGTAATATTTATCGGATTACGGAGTTAAAACGACAGCTTAGGAAGTCCTTTGTTATAAAAGATTTGGGACTGGCGAAGTAAATTTTGGAAATTAAATTTTTTTGCGACTGCAAATCAAGGAAGCTATAGATGTCATAAGAGAGCTATGTGGAGAAAAAGCTTCAACGTTTCAACATGAAAAAGTCAAAATTAGAGAGCACACCGTTTGCCAATCGCTTCAAGTTGAGCAATTGTCAATGTCCTTCTTCCGAATATGAAAAGGTATATATGAAAGGCATACCCTATTCTTCAGCTGTGGGTAGCCTAATGTATGTCATGGTATGTACGAGGCCAGATATAGCTTATACTGTTGGAGTTGTAAGTCGATTCTTGTCAAATCCCGGTAATGAGTATTGGTCCGTGATAAAATAAATTCTGAAGTATCTCCGAGGAACTTCTAAACTGTATTTGTGCTTTGGAAGCAACGTGCCCATTCTAGTTGGATATATTGATGTGATGTCGACTTACGAAAATCTACTTCGGGATATTTAATCATATTTGCGGGAGGAACCGTTTCCTGGCAATCGAGATTGCAGAGGTGTGTTACTCTCTCTACTACTGAAGCAGAATTCATTGCTATTACAGAGGCAAGTAAGGAGATACTATGGATAAATAAATTCATTCGGGAACTTAGTCTCAAGCAGAAGTGATATGTATTATTTTGCAATAATCAAAGTGCGATTTATCTTAGTAAGAACTCGTCTTTTCACGCCAAATCAATGCATATCGATGTGAGATATCAATGGATGCAGAATGTTATTGACATGGGTTTGTTGGTGCTGGAAAAGATCAAAATCGAGGAGAATGAATCAGATATGATGATCAAGGCATTACAAAGGGGGAAGCTTGAAACTTACTGTTCAATTGCTAGGATGACGATGAATGGCCCCACACGGTTGTGAAGGAAAGTTTGTTAAGTTATGGGTCACTCCTGTGTGGGCCCATACCCACTTGATGTGGCGAATGGAGGTAAATATCCTCACCGCATGAAGAGGGCTTGAGTTGCGCCTATTAGGCGCTCGAGCCGCGTTTCCAGTAAGCCCCCGCTCACCTGAATGTCGGTTTATCCCAAATTCCAGTAGCATGCCACTCGCTGTGCGCCCGAATGACGCTCAAGCGCGGGCCTGCGCCTGATGCACGCTCGACGGGCGCTCGAGCGCACGCCTATTATAGAAAACGTGTACTTTGCATTTTTAGGTTATTCCAATCAGTTTTGAGCGCCGTTCCAGAGAAGAAAAAGAGAGAAAAGAGAGAGAAGAAGGAGAAGAGGAAGATTTAAGCCTCCGTTTAGGTTTTCAATCAAGTTTCAATCTTCGGTAATCACACGTATGAAATTCTTACTACTGACAAGAATATCTGTCGGGTTTTATCTCTACTCTTACTCTTTATATTTCTTGTACGGACTGTGCAAAACTAGTTGATATTGATTCTTGTGATTTGGGGTTTGTGTAACCGATTAACTGTTACCAGTGAAAATTTTGAATTCTGTATCCCGTGATTTTTCTCCCTTATTTCATAGGGAGTTTTCCACGTAAAAATCGTGCCTTTATTGTTTATGATTGTTTATTGTTTACATGCTATCATCCACTATGCGTTTCCTTGCAGTTTAAACAAGTATTTAATTTTAACATTTTGCTCCTTTCATCTAAGTTTAGCCTAGCTAACCCCATGAGATTGATCATCTACTGATTATATATACATTCAAAATTTTGGCATAACTTGCACAAACCAGTTTAAGAAAAGATACAAGAATAGAAAATGTGGTTAAGAAATTCCCTACAAGGACCACACAGAGAAAATATTATATTATATTTAGTAAACTGTATTATTTTATCATTCATACTTAGTTATTTTTAACTCACTAGAGAATGGACGAAAGCACGTAGGAATAATTGAGGATTCTAAACCAATCTATGCAACGGAACTTTATTACCCACAAGTTGAAATATAGAGGGCTAAACTGATAGAAAATAATCCATTTGATGAAAATTCCCTCTCCACCTTGCAGAACGAATCTAGATTGAGATGTGACATATTTTCATGGCATTGTAAAGAAGAGGATCATACTCATTGGGTCAATACCAATTATTTTTAAAAACATTATTACTAACATGAAAAGAGACAGAAAAATTAAAGGCAAGGATTAAAGGCCACTGTTCCCTCCATAGTCGAATAGATGCACCATTTTTTATCATATAACCAAATTTCATCTCATACGTTGGTAGCTGCATTTTGTTTGAGAGGAGGGGGGGGGGGAGTTGTTGTGGGTTGGATTT
>JAODPA010140125.1:0-43386 GCA_025585075.1 Nepenthes mirabilis | reverse complement strand
CGAGAACTGTTCTTGGGTTCACCTATTGCGGGTTTGCACCTGAACCAACGGGCCATGGCAAGACGCTGCGTAGTCTCTTGAAGTCAGACGCGCGATTGAATCGGCCAAGCATTTTCTTCCTGGCCATTGACGGTGCCTCATCGCTCTCGTATTTTTTATTTCTCGCGCTCTCAGGAGCTGTCTTCTCTGCTCTACTTTAGGCTTTTGTTTGTCTTGCAGTAGCATTTTGAGTCTCTCTTCTCGGAGAGATTGCTTCTATATATCTATTTGCCATTCAGACGATTCTGATGAAATTTTGAGTTGAATTCGCTGCAAATTTCTCATGGAATCGAATAATTGGAGATCGCCTCAAGCTGAGCCAGTCGTGGATGCTGGCGATTGGCGAAGTCAGCTCCAATCAGATTCGAGAAAAAGGATTGTCAATAAGATGTGAGCAATTTCGATAAATTTTGCTAAGTATCACGTATTATTCAACATTTTCACAATTTTAATGCTTTCCCGGGGGGAGGGGGGGGAGAGAGAAATCTCGGTATATGTATCTCTGGATGCAAACCCTCCCTTTTGATTGCAGATGTAAACTGAATTCATTTATTTAATAAAGTCGACCAAAACTTACATACATAGCTCACGTTTTCATACTGAACTGTTGTTGGTTTGGTTCAAGTGGCTGAACTGTTGTTGTCATAATTAATTGTTGCCGATGTTTCGTGAGCTATTACTTGTTGGCATTAATCAAATGTGTTCAGTTCTATTATGCCCAAAGTTTGTACCGTAGTTTAAATAGTGGTATCTTGGGTCTATCGCCTGCAAGCATAAGGGTTGTAGCATCGCTGCTGTATCGCAGTGCTGGTGGTGCACGTCGCAGCCCTACATAAATTCATAATGGGTCTTGATCAAACTTCTTATGCTGGATATATACATTGGATAATGAATTTTGGGATTACTGCTTATGGATTACAATTTAGAAGCAAAAGAATACAAAGAAAGTACAACTTTTTCAGATCAAACATATTGCAGATATCAGAATTGTTGTGTCTTAGGAAGCGTGTACACTTTATCGGGGTAGCATATTGTTGTCCAGCGTGTATCCAATATCAACAAGCTATGGTCATACTCAAATGCATTTGGAATATTCTAGTTAATTCAAGCAGCCAGAATTTGTTTGGGACATGTTGGGGACTCTTTCAGAAATGTCGGAGATGTGTTTTGATGTTTTCAATTTGAAAGCAAATAAATTGGAGTCTACCATAAAACTTTTGGGTTTGTACTAATCAGTGAAATATCATATTGCTCCATGATTTCATCTTGAAGCTCTATGTAGACCATACTTGCAAAAAAGCAGTGAGAAATAAAATAAAACCTTTATAACTTGTATAGAAGCATTTTAGAATCAGTAACTAATTGAATTCATCGAGCTAGTGTCTGTCATATGTTTACAACTAGGCAATCTTTGGAAAGGTCATGGTTTGAAATTTAAATATGTTAGGTTTCCCAGTAGTTCCACCTATTGAAAATGCGTACATTCGTCAAGTTAATGCATTTCAAATTTATATGGTACCATGTGATATTAAATCGATGGGTGAGCCGTGGTGCAAGAAGAATGTAACTTTACTTTTGACAAAGAGTTCATATAGTCTTATTGCCAAAAGAGTCTTGTTTTACTGTATGGGTGAGACTGCATATATTTGGCACTTCCCTATTCATCGTGTACTGGGCCAAACTTTATGCAATATTTACCACTGATCCCAACAAACCTCTAGTTAGTCAGCTTTGACTTTTGATTACTGTTTTCTACCATCTTATGTTGTGGTTGTGACTCACAATTTTTAATTATTTAACCTTATGTCTAGTCGAAGACCAAGTTACTTAAAATATTTCTGCGATTGACTATTTTTGGCTTTGGAAGAAGTCTTTGGCGGATTTGTTTCCTATGGCGTGGAAATAAACTGGTAATAGTAAATTTAGATAACAAAGGGAAATTTAGATAAAAAATGTTGTTTGAGTGGAAATAACTTTATGCTTAATGTAGAAACGGTTCATTTGATAAGTCTCTTTACAAAATGAATGTGGAAAAGCTTCTAAATTAGAGAAATGCCTGGGTGTTAGATGAATTTTTCTAATGTTGTCTTACAAAAACAACTCACAATCGCCTTGCTATCAGAGGAGTACATGGCATCAAGCATATTAAGAACCAAAGAGTTTGAGGGACAACTGGTATCATAATAGATGCTTGAAAATAGGCCCAATATTACATGACGTAGGCTTAACATGTCAATATATTTGTTCTGACACTTAAATGGAACCAAATGCTTGCAATGGACTAGTGGCTAACGCATTTAGATGTGTGTTGACCTTGATTTTTAAAAAATGTATTAGTGGTAGTGTACATAAGCCACAACAGAATCCAATATATTCTTTCCTTCACTTTTCTCCTTGAAACTATAACCTTACCATGAACACTTGTGTAACCATCAGTATCATAAAATCAAATATTGGGCGATATGTACTAGGAAATTAAGTATCTGATAGGTTACTAGATAGTTGTATCCCTACCGATGCAAATCACGTGTATTGGCTAATATAGACCGCTATGGCCAATACATATTGGCTGGTACAACGGTACCACTTAGTTTAGATCTCCATCTTTTAGCTACATTTGTCCCACTTGCTAGTCACATTTCTCTAGCTATATTTTTTCCCACCTTCACGGCTAGGCTCCTAGCGACATTTCAATCACTATAGCCTAGGGTCTAGCTATATATGTATGATTTTTTATTGTTTTCCTCAACGTGAATCATCATACAGATTGGGAGGGAACCATCAGCACATACTAAATTATGGGACTGCAAGTCAACCTCATGTTCCTTTCCAACACTCTTTTTGAATGTAAAAGTGAAAAGAATTAATGAAAACATTATCTATGTTAATAATTTTATATTAGTGATAGTTATTGTTCATTATAAGAATTAGTATTTCTTTTCCTTTTATTATTTGAAATGAATNAATGAAAGTAAGGACTTATCTAAGTCACATAATTTAAAATCGAATTAAAAATATTTGAAAATAATGATTTATAATAATTCATATTTCAAATATTAATATTACAAAAAATTTCCTTAAATATCTCAACATTGTTGTTGATTACTCAAATTCTTGCATGTCTATGCCTTAGGGTCAACTTTCTAACCTTTGTTTACCATGGATACTTGCTGTCTTCATAACCATTATGGCACGCCCATGATGGCATGCAACTGTAATATAAAATCATAATCAGTTCAATTCCATCAGGAGGATTTAGACCCACTTCGAATAAAATTATCTCACTCTCTAAAATGCTTTAAACTGACTCCCGAAAATGTGCTTTCAACCCCAATTGGGTTGCATACTGACTAATGATGATAAGGGTTTCTGCTCCTAGCATCATATTGAAATTTGTAAGTAACTCTCTAATTCTCTTTGCACCGATTACATTCTCTTTCAACTCCTTATCCACAATTAGGCCAACTCCATTCCTAACACTATCGTTTTCCAGAGTATCATAATAGGAAGCATGTCCTCTGATTATTCTTGGCTTTCTCTCTCATCCACTTTGTTTCTTGTAGGCAAACTATGTTGATTTGCATAATCATAGTAGCCACTATCTTATCATAATCATAGTGTCCACTATCTCCATTAGCTTAGTTGTGAAAGTACCCGTATTCCATGTTTCTTTGGAATCTTATATTCTTAGACTTACTTCTATGGAAGCCCTTGCCTGTGTTGCGGTAGCTTTGCTGATTTCGCATTATCCTAGTCAGCGATTAGCAACCTTAACCTAGTTCTTGATGTACTAGGGTGATGTAGCACATCCTAAATGATGACAAAATCTGGGGTCATATTCATGTCAAAAGATTCCACAAAGTTCTACATAGGATGTTGATGCCTAATGCAAACCACCCTTATCTAGGTTTTTGATCGAATATGGTGGAGTTAGCTTCAATTATGGACACTAGGCAATGATGTGAGTTCACTTGTCACAGACAATTGAGATTGAGATGACATCAAATATGTGCTAGATTATTATACTGATGGCTGCCACTGAAGCAGCCTATTTGCATTGCAAAGGGGGCAGTGTCTCCTTCCTTAGAATTCACGATGCAAGAAGCCTGGTGCAGTGGGGCCATCCCTTTTACTTGTAATGAAGAAATGGACAAGGATTAATTTTTTACCAGAAGGGCAAGCGTTATCAGGGAAGATGCCAGAATGGCATCAGAAAATGTGACAGATAAACTAGTAAAAGAACAGAGCAGCAGAAGGAATAATTAGAGATGCAATAGTATTCATTAACATATCTTCAGAGGAAGGAAAGCATCCCACTGCCCACTGATGAAGAGAGCCAAATCAAGTAGAGGATAGGTGTAGATCCAAACTTCTTGTGCAATGGCAGGCCCCAGCGTTCCTATTCTTCCAAATAATCCAAACCAAAGCCAAAGGAATCAGTCTGGGCATTTGCCTTTTTCCTATTTCTTATAAACCATTCCCATGCTAGAAGTTCATTGCAAACGGCTCCAAGCTCGAACCCAACTCATCTGATAACTGAAAGGGCAGTTAACCAGAGTTCTGAAGCAATATCAAATGTTAGAAAAATGTTATGAACAGATTCAGTCTTTTTCCAGCTGGAAACCATTCTTCTGCAGATTGTCCAAAAGTGAGACACTTGCCCTGGGATGCCTTTGAAGATGAATGTGACTTAGTGGGAGCCTTAGACTTCCAGATCAGCTTAGAAGGAAAGCAAATCCTCTGCAACGCACACATCCATTTATAAGGCAGAAATAGAAAAGGAACTAGACTTCTCGGATTTCGAGCTTACTTTGTCAGTTAATGGAGTGATTTTCCATTATAGATAACAAAGACAGCAAAGTGATAAGTCTTGGAGACTTGCTTCCTCATGACTCATTCTAATCATATGTAGACACTGAATAACCTTGCCTTCATACTCTCTATAATTAGATACAATTGTAATCTTATTGAAATCATTGTTAAACAAACAGGGAGAGCATAGACCCAACAAACAGCAGTTACATAATCATAAATCGTGCCTAAATCTGGCAGTATTTTTGGATCAATGACAAAATATATGTTCTAGTTAATGACCTCTTCTGTTCTGTGGAACTTTTCCTTAAGCATACCCTGGATCCTTTCCTAAAGAATCAGTTTCTGTAACAAAACCTGTTTTTTTCCTCCCCAAAATCCTTCAGTTCCACTTGCCCAATTGTAAAATTGGCAACTTTATGCTCAATGACACCCACCCCCAAACCTCAGCGGCTTCTTGACAATTTCCTTTCCACTAGGTGAAATTTGGAGGTAGCACCAAATTAACACTATAGGCAGTGTTTCCTTTGACTTTACAATTTCCTAAGGTTGGACAAAGGATATGGAAAAGAGAAATAAATTATGTAGGAAAACAAGTCATTGTACTTTTGATCAGATTAACGCTACCTCCTTTGGAAAGTGTTGTTTACAAGGCCAAAGTTTCCTACGAAATTCGTTTATCACCGGTGCCCGAATTGAAACATCTTTAAATTTTCTGCCAAGAGGCAAAGGCAAATCCAACCCAAGTATGAGATTCAAAAAGAGCCTGAATTACATTATAAGATGGAGGTTTGCTTATCACACAGACTACCTCCCTAATATTGATCGTCTCTGTTTCCCCATGGACTTTAAAACCATAATAAGTGTCAAAAACTAGTTGAGTAGACCTCAAGTGTTTGAAACTTCCTTAACAAGCATTGCAAAAAATAAAATTATAATCTGAGAAGGTGAGATGACAAAATCTTGACCATTGACTCTTCCATCCTAAACTCTCATTTGCAATTGAATTTGTTGCATAATGCATGTCTAGCTACGTTCTTGTGCTGAATCTAAATGTTTGGTCAGCCCCCTTGTGTTGAATGATAATTGGAAGATGAGAGTTTCATGGTAAAAGCAATGGTGTGATTGCATCTATTGTGTAATGCATATCTGCTTAGTTCTGCTAGATTGCCTAATTGTTTTCTTACAAGAAGCTCACACAATTGAGAGTTAAGACAAATTAGAGTAGCAGACCTAGGATTTATGTGGCTCAATCAAGCTTGCATATGTGGACAGATGTGATGGTAGGAAATTCGTCTTGTCAATCAGAGAGTTATATTATTGACCTTACAGCCCTAATCCTCACTTTACCCCTAACTCTCAAAAGCTTGATAATAACACAAATATTTTTATATATGAAAATTAGCAGGTGCTATTGTGCTGAAGCACACGAACAAGATTGCAAACTGATCTAGATCTATAGAGCAAGATCAATGATGCAATCAGCAATGCCTACATCAAGTAAAGATAACAGAAAAAGAACATTGACCCGGGATGTATAGAACTCAGACATCCCTAATTGAAGAATTAACAAATTTAAAGGAAGTGTGTGCATACAAGATGTATGAATTTGCACACACTAATAATCTAACATACTTTGGATTTATATCTTTTCTTGTTTCTCAGTTTTAGGGGAATGTGAAGGGTATATTGTACATTCTCTATACCTTTGACTATTGCATTTTTATGCACGAATTTGCATTGCCAATGTTACAACATACTTTGGCGGCTCTGCTCTGCAAATCCTTGACTACAAATTTTCTTAGATTGATCGACTTTGGAAAAGACCCCCTATCAATTCAGAGAGGATTTATGCCTTAACCGGATTAGTGCACTATTTTAGTTTTCTCTATGAATCCCTATTCTAGTTTTTTCTCCATATTCTTACTTTTTGTTAACTATATGCACATTCTTACTTGGTGATCCAGGAGTTTTCCCCTGATTGTTTCAGCTGATGCTTTGATATAGAAAAATATCCTTATTTCTTCACAAAAGGTTATTAAGTCACTTTGTTGAAATATATGCCATCTTGTCTGATTACTCTCATTTATCTAAATAGATATTTTCTTGTTTTTCAATTTTAGGAGAATGTGATGTGTATATTGTACACTCTCTTGTCCCTGACTGTTGCATCTATTCAGTTTACTCTTTTTCTGTTTGAGATGATATTTTTTGGGGGCTTCTTTGCAAATGAGGGGGTGAATAGTTGTATTGATAGAATGCTTTGAAGCAAATAGTGACTTGGTTCATTTTTGGTCATGGACTCCTTTTGAAGAGCTTTTTACTGTGATAGTGTCTCTGTAATGAGCTGATAATCTAATTATACCTTTACAGTTCTAGAATGGACATGTTTGGAAAGGCATCTTCCACCTTTTAGAAATTGAGGTTTCAGGGCTTATGCTTCATGATCTCTAATTGCTGCAGAGATGCCTGATACATTGGCGTGTTGTGTCACCACTTTTAGATTATCATAGATATGGTTCATGTTTTGGCAACTGGCTTCTCCACTATGAGTTGTAATAATTCCTTTTCCAGTAATGTTTCTATCTTTGCTCATGATCTAACAAAATGTTTTCCGCAATACGTAGAATGGAGACGTTGAAGCGACATCTTCCCTTTTCCGGTCAAGAAGGGCTGCATGAACTTAGGAAAATTGCTATGAGATTTGAAGAAAAGATTTATACTGAAGCTACAAGTCAGGTCTTTCCATTCTTTATTTTTGTGATTGTTGCAGTGATTCATTTCATTGTCTATATATGTGACTAGAGCATTGATGTTGTATTAATGTTCACCTAATGTAAGTCTTTACTTTTGTGCTTAATAATTGATTAGTTTAGAAGTTAAACTTTGCTTTCCATCTTGAATTCAGTCAGATTATCTGCGTAAGATATCCTTAAAGATGCTTACAATGGAGTCAAAATCACAGAATAATGTACCTAATGCCATTGCATCCAACTCTACTGGCACGGGCAAAAATCAGCAAGATCCAGGTAAGACATGAAAATACACTCTTATTGTGTGTGGCATAGTTAGTGGAGTGAAGTTGAATTTTGATATGTAATCTCCCACTTGCCCCAACAAAGAGAAAAAGGGGAGAAAAAGGGGGATGCTTTCCATTATTTTGAGGGCATAGAATCTTTTGTTTTGATGTAGCACCTGAGTAAACATTGTAGTAATACTATGACTGTAGCATAATTGTGGTGCTGTGTAAAATTTAATTTTAGGTGTCTTTGCTTTATTTTAGATAATTTTATCTTGATATTACTATGGGTGTTAGCATTCTTGTTGGGAGCTTTGAATTGGACCCAACTATATCATAATTGTTCTCTATCTTGATTAAGAATTCGAATCCTATTCAACCATGTTTCTCATCTATTTAGGAGTCTAGCATCTACATAAGAGTTTTTCTGTTTCTACACTGTACTCTCTAATTTATTCTCATGATCTTATCTATATAACTGAATAGGAGTTTGTCTCTTCAATTACATTGTTTTGTATAGCAGGTTACATCCCTTTTGTATGTGGAGTTCGGTTTTTAATATATTCCTAGCACAAAGCTATATTTGAAACGAATTTGTGCAAGGGTTTGCTTCATCAGTTTTGTATCTGCATGTTTCCTTTTTTGAATCCTTTTCACTGGCAGTTCGTATGGCAACTCTTCTTCTTGTCATGATTCATTGTCAACTGTTATCTTATTGATCCCTCTAAATTGAGAAACAAGGCTTCTGAATATGAAATTTAGCCACTCAGTTTCTAGTTATCGTCAACGCTATGTTGAATCCTGTAGTGTTTCCACCTTTGTTTTCACAAAAGCATTTATTAGATTTATCAATACTTTAGATATGTGTGAAGATAGTATGCTTGCTTTCCTATTATCTATTGTAGTGGGTTGTTCGTTTGTTTGATGGTAACAAGAAATGGCTTAGTATGGGTGCAAAGACTTACATGACTCCTGTTTGTAGAATCTTCATCTTCCTAGGATCCCAGTGTATTCATTTCTCATTTGTATAGTTTATTCACTTTAATTGATTTCTCTTATTTCAGCTATTACTCTGCTCATTGGTTTTACCTGGAGCTTTTGACCTAACAGGCAATTTTGGGCTTTGACTCCTTTGTTCTCTTTTTCTTTATGCTTCTATCAATCTTTCTTGATGTAAATGGACTTAACCATCATTTGGGGTTTTCTCTTCTCTTCGTGTTTTATATTCATACATGGAATCAGATAGAGTTACCATCTAATCCTGGCTGCCATGCTGCCCCCGCCACTGTTGGCTTGCTTTAAAATGGTCGTTGTCATAATCAAGTCAAGGGCTTTTCTGATACTGATTTGACTGGGTCATCATATGCTTGAAAGTCTAGTATTGGATGTTATGTTTTTGTTGGAGGCAACATTGTATTATAGAAGAGTAAGAAACAAAATATGATGGCTAGGTTAAGTGTGGAATCAGAATATAATACATCGACACACGTTCCCTATGAAATATGGCTTCAGCTATTACTTAAGTGTCTTTGTTGTAAACGTTTTGGCCCTTCTCATCTGTGGTGTGATAATTAAACAACCATTTATTTTGTATCAAATCAGGTATTTCACGAGCACACAATATATTGAGATTAACTGTCACTTTGCTTGTGAAAAGCTCTAACAGGATATAATTCACATTCATCATGTGAGGATCAAATATCAATTTGTAGACATTTTCATCTTCTTAACTGGAATTCGAGTTATGTACATTTGTAATAAGTTGGGTATGAACAACATCTATTGTGGCAATTCGGACTCAACCCATGTCAGCCACTCGGATCCAACCGTGGAAAAAGTCATAAATCTCAAAAATATCATCTATCCATGGCATAATGATGAAATATGACCGCTAATGTATGAAACATCTGATACATTTGAATTTCGGGAGAAATATAGACCCCCAAAAAACCATCAAAATAAACTTAAGTATTGAATGTATGTCTTGGATATAAGATAAATAAAGTCTTCTCTAGCAAGGCTCCCAAAGATGCTAAAGTCCATGGCTGTTTCTCTGGTTCTAAAGTCAGCCATCCCTATTTGTTGATACTCTAGAAGAAAGAAACCATAAGGGTAAGTCAAAAGTCCAACAAGTAACTCTCACCTAAGTCAATAACAACGGGATCAAACTATTTAGGGAATTCATCTGTCAAAACAAATCTTTCTATTTAATGGTACATTGATTAGGACATAGTTGTAAATGAGTCTAGTGGAGAAAAGTGCATCATTTGAAAGATAATTTTGTCAAAAGCAGCTACACAGAGAACCGTAATACTTCTAGTTCATGCTAAAAAATGCAGGAGGATATTGTGTTATGATGTATAAGTTCGCAGACATCTCAAACAGAGTTTCCCATCATTATCATGTTCTGCAAAAATATATGTAACCTATTGTCAGTTCCTGATTTGATCCCATTTCAATTATCTGGCTATATTTTCCTTATTCCATCCACGAATATGCAGTGTAACATATTGGAGGTTGCTATGGAATCTTTTTGCAATTGCCTTGTTGTATTGTATTTATTTTTTTTTCTAAATTTCTCCTTGTCATATATTGCTGGTTTATAGTCTTTAACATTAAACCGGTAGATCCTATGTTAGTTCCAAAATATGGTTGAAATCCAAAACATACCCATTGTGTTTATGGAATGTGATGGGGACATTTGATCAAATATAAATTGGTAAATTGTGGACCAAATATCAACCATCCATCTTTTATCTTTAAAAAAGTTAAATAAAAAAATTTTGGAAAAAGAGGAACTTTTGATGTTAATTATGGATTGATATTTCAGTTGATCCATATTGGATGGAAAAATTGTGGAGTTAACACCAAGTCGGAATTTTTATTGTAATACAAAATATGATGTGGCTAAGCAAAAATATATTTTTTTGAACCTATCAAATGACATTCTTTTCCTCTGTTTTTCACATATCAAAATTTTATTTTTAAAAAAATTCGTTTAATCACTTAAGACTTGTATTTGTATTATATTTTTGTTTTCAGTTTTTTGAAAATTCAATAATTTTTTGAATGAATAAAGTTTCCTTATTTTTTTCCAAACATGTTAAGGCATGTGCCATTAATGTAAGTTTAAACATGCAAATTTATTTTAACTAAGACTGAAATTGGGCACAAGTATGCATTGTTACATAATACAAATCATAGGCTGTTAAGCAAATGATAAAATAAAATTGTTGATTATGTGAAACTTGCAAAAAGTTGATGGTTAAATGTAAAGAACACATGACAAAATAATAAAATGATAGTTATGTGACCCCCTCCNAAACAACATAGCAATAGTACTTGATATGAGATGAGGTTGGGAGCAATTGCAATGTTGCTCTATCATGACTTAAAGGTCATGGGTTTAAACCACGAAAATGGCTTCTATGCAATGTGAGGGTAAAGGTGTCTATGCTTGACCCTTCTTAAATCCTAAGATGGTGGAGCCTCACACACTACGATGCCTAATGGGAGGTTTTACCTCCATAGCCAAAAAAAAAATTAACATAACTCGTTGCTGCTTTTTTTGGCAATACATGGTGGGCGGCTTGTATGCAGCCTCTAATTGTAATAATTTGATTAAAGTTGGAGTGTCACTTTGTAATTTCACCAAACACTGGATCTTAGTGTTGAAGTTTGCTTTTTTTTGGTTATATTGATTTGGTTTGTGTTTATTCAACTGATTGTGGTCATCTATATTGAAAATATGCCATAATTGTTTTATTAACTAATCATTGTTACGTAGTTTAATCTATAATTGAAACATTGTTTGTATAAAAACAAATGTTGTCGTTTTGGTTGTTTATGCATATTTCATGTGGAAAATCGTGTCAATATATCCAGGTTCTTTTCATTTCATGATGATTAATTTTGTGACAAAATTAAGTATTAGTTTTTCACTTTTTGACCTAAATTGGTGCCGTCTTGTAAATTTATGTTATTTATGCTACCAGAGAATTGCTTCCCCTAAGAAAAAAAGGATCATGAAGCAATCTCATTGCTTGTTAAAGATTTGGTGGGATTCTTTTATGATTCTGTTTTCTTTTCGTTGATCAACTTATTTTTATTTTCACCTTGCAGTTTATGTTTATTCTTACTTTGTGTTGGCTTTTCTTTTTCTTTTTTCTTTTTAAAATTTAAGTGGCATCTCAAAATTCGCAGCCCCAAGTGCACAACCAAACTCAATCTCTTTCAATTCTAATGCCTCCTAGTCAATCTCAAATTCAAGAACAAGCACGCCAACAACTGTTAGCTCAGAATATCCAAAATAACATTGCATCTGCTGGCATGCAGAGCTCTGTTGGTTTAGCACCAACTTTGTCACCTGCTAGTGGTTTGCCTCAGAATTCCATCCCAAATGTCAACCAGACTTCAAACCTGCAAAACATCTCTGGCATTTCACAAAACTCAATGGGAAACTCATTGGGATCAGGAGTGCCCTCCAATATGCTTGCAAATGCTGCTCAGAGGCAGATGCAAGGAAGGCAGCATGCACAACAGGTTGGTCCACAACAGCAAGTGCAGAACTCACAGCAATTTTACCAGCAGCAGTTGCAGCAGCAGATTCACCAGAAGCAGAAGCTACAGCAAGGGAATATCCAACAACCTCTAGTGCAACCTCACATCCAGCATCAGCAGCCACAGCAGAACCTGTTACATCAAGCTCAATTACCGTCTTCTCAGCAATCAGTTATGCAAACATCATCTGTCATGCAGGCTTCCATGATAACTGGCATGCAACAAAACCAGCAGTCTTCCATGCAGCAGCCATCTCAATCTGTATTCCAGCAGCATCAACAGTCAATGATCCGACAACAGCAGCCACAATTGACCTCAAGTATTCTTCAACCCCGGATGCAAATGCCACAGCAGCCAATGTTGTCCTCACAGCCGCAGCAGCAGGTAGTGGGTCAACAATCAAGTGCTGCAGACATGCAACAAAATCAATTGAATGGGCAACAGAATGGTTTCCCAGATATGCAGCAGCAGCCACACCAGCAAAGGCTGCTAGGCCAGCCAAATAGTCTCCCAAACCTGTCATCCCAGCAGCAAAATAATCATCTGAACCTGCAGCAGCAACAGTTAACAGGTCAACATAACAACCTCTCGAGCATTCGTCAGCAACAGTTGGGTTCTCAAAGTCATGTTGGTGGACTTCCACAGCAGCAGCAATTGCTTGGAACTCAAGCTGGCAACTCTAGCATGCAGGCAAATCAACACCCAATACACATCATGCAACAATCCAAGATTCCAGTACAGCAACAAACCCAGAATGCTTCTGCATTGTTGCCAGGTGGAGGGCAACAGCCACAGTCACTGCCACAGCCACAACAGCAATTGATGTCTCAGATTCAATCTCAGCCCTCGCAGTTGCAACAACAGTTGGGTTTGCAGCAGCAGCCAAATTCTCTGCAACATAATACTCAACGTCTTCAACCTTCAAGTGCCTTGCTTCAACAGCAAAACATGATTGATCAGCAAAAGCAAATTTTCTCAGAAGCACCATCCAGTATGTAATATGTACCTTATTCATACACTTCTTCTTCTTCTTCTTCTCTCTCTGTCTCTCTCACTAGATTGTTCTCTGCTTTTGTTTGCTGTTTCCTAATCGTTGCTTCTCATGTGCTTCCTATATCTAGATAGCTATTATTAAATTCATCCTGTGCTCTCTAAGCCTTAACTTTCAAAGACTCGGGATTTTAGAAATTCCTATTATTTTTAACGTTTAATTGCTGAAATAGATAACGAAATCTGGTTATTGCATTTTTCCTTTAGAAAAATTTTCAAACTATATTTTCCATGGCATATTGGCATGTCATGCCAGGCACATTTCTTGGGGTACTTACACAAAATGATAAACCCATTTACAAGTTGAAGGCCGAAATTTGGTTTCTATTTTGTCATATGTTATTATATTTTGATTATGTTGTCGTTGATTCATGGCTTTAGGTTATTATTATTTCACATTTGTAATAAATTGCATTATTATCGAATGGAGAATAGACTGTGATTTGCCCCCTGTTTCTATACTATAGTCTGATTTTCCTTGCCCTTGTTATCTTGTCCTCTTTCCCTCTTACTTTCTTCTTTGCCATCATGTGCTTCACTGGTTTGGTATTGATCTTTAGTTTTGATCAATGTTTTTATTTGGCATCTGAGATGCTCTTCAGTTATTTTGCTTGCACTTGCACTGTTCAAACACCATTGCCAGTGACACCATGAACCATCATCATAACCACCATATCATCAGATACCCAAAACAGTTATACCTGAACCCAGAAAGCCTATAAAGCAATCCATTGAAACATCAAATGGCAAGCTTCACAGCACCAAACTAGAGAAAAAGAGGAAAAAAAGAAAAAAGAGAGAATCTAGTCACAATCCAACCAAACCCCAAGAGAAAAATAGGAGCAGAAATAGAAAAGCAAAAACTGCCAAAAGAAAGAATATTAGAAAGGAGGAATTTGTTTACAAAAAGATCAGGAAAAAAAACATTGCGGAAAAAAAAAGAATTTGACAAGAACAAACTATGTTTTTTATATAATGTAGAATACCATATAATTAAATATCTTTTGGTATTTGTGCACAATGAGATTTATCCACCACCACTGTTGCACTATGGCAGATATGGATGCATGAAGACAATTGGAAAAAGAATTAATTTCTGTATATTTCAATCTTTTAGAAGTGTATATATACATGTTTACATGGTATCTATTCGGAGTCAAATACTCAAAAAATATGGACACATAATCCATTATAATGAATTACATTAATCATGATTCTATAATATCCAGCAACATAATATTTGCTATCTATACTCTACTCTCCCTCTCAAACTAGTGCATAGATATCATACATGTCTAACTTGGATAGTGATGTGTAGAATGGACTGCTTGTAATAGTATAGATCATCATATCTACCAATTGATCTTCATTCTTGATATTGGGAATCTTTATCATCCCGGAATTCAAATTGTCTTTGCTGTAGATTATGTGAAGCTTCACATGCTTAGTTCAATTGTGTTAAAGTGGATTATTTTTAATCTAAATGGCCACAATATTATAACAAAAGAACATCATTGTTTTTTTGGTTGGCCAAAGCTGAGCTTGCCCAAAAGTATTCTCATCCAAGTTATCTGTATAATTGCATAATGGAGTGCACTGTACAACATTTGCTCTAGAGAATGCTATCATATTCAACTTCTTGCATCTTCAAGTTACCAGATTTCCTCTTACAAATGAAACATACTCTGAGATGGACTTTTTGTCTAATCCATACCATATAGTATCAGTATAGACCAAAATAACTAGACGTCCATGCTTGGATAGCATAATACCTTTGCCCACGGAGGACTTAAGATAAAGCTAGAATACCATTAATGCAATCATGTGTGGTCACTTGGATTATGTATGAATTGACTTACTATACTCATTGAAGTTGATAAGTTAGGTCTAGGTGGGTCAAATAGATTAATTTTTCAACTAATTTTTGGTATCTTTCTTTGTTAGAATCTATTATAGATGGACAGACATGCCCTGATTTGTGTCAACAAGGTTCTAAACGGGTCTTAAACAAAATTATCCTTTTCAGCTAAGAGATCTAATGTATATTTTCATTGAGAAAGAAAAAGCTCTTGCTTGGACAGAAATAATTCAATGCTTAGGAAGTATTTGAGAGCTCCCAAGTTCTTCATTTATGATTCATTGGCCTAATAGCTCCAAAGCTTCTTGATTTTATTAGTGTTACTACTAGTAGCAATCATATCATAAGTAGAGATAATAAGCAAAGTCATGTCATTACCATCTCTTTCAGAGGATAGAGTGTGATTAGTCATAGCTTGCTTGAATTTATGCTTCTTCATTGAGTAGTTTAACCTTTCAAACCATACCTATGTTGATTACCTTAACCCATATAGAGGCTACTTTAATTTGCTTATATTTTCTCCTTTTGGTGCAAATCCTCAAGGAGGATTCATGTTCACCTTTTCGGCCAAATCACAGTGAAGAATGATATTCTTCATATCAACTTGTCTCAATGGCTAATTCATATTAGCATCAAGAGAAATATGACTCTAACAATATTTATCTTAGTTATAGGAGCAAAAGTCTCTTAGTAGTCAATCCCGTAAGTTTTTCTATATCCTCCTTCAACCAGTCTAGCCTTGTATTTATTGATTATTTTATTAGATTTGTGCTTTACAGAGAACACCCACTTGCATCACATTGTTTTCTATTGATGAGGTAGCGTGACCATCTCCCAAGTATAAGTTCTTCTATAGGGCTCTCATTTTGTCTACTATGGAGGACCTTCACTTAGGGTCTTTGAGAGCTTCTTGAAATTGACTAGGAATAGAAATGGAAGGCAACTGAAGGATAAAAGTAAGGTGAGATTTAGAGAGACAATGATAAGAGAAAAAATTAGTAATAGAATAAACAATCTTAGAAGATGATTTTATAATCCTAGCCTATTGGGTTCTTTTCAATTGCAAGGGGAATATTTTCTATCTAGTCCTCAGCTTCTAACTACCAGTAGTGGTTTCGGAATTTAAAGGATTGTGTATCTTAGGATTATTCTTGAAAGAGTCATTTGATGTCATGGTAATATCTTGAAGAGGAGTAGTGGAGCTTGTGGGGACATGGTAGTAGTACTCTTGCTACTCATTGTATAGCTTTGTCGAAATAGTCTAGCTGGCTGTGGGATTCTTGTGGCCTTATTTCGGATTCAATTTATATTTGTTCAGAAAATTCCTCCCCTTGTCTGCATATATTAGGTTTAGAAGATTCCTCTCCCTGTCTGGAAATACGGAATTTGGCCATCATGAGTTCCTTATGCTCCTCCCCCTACCCTATAATCCATAATTATTTTTTCTTCTAGTCATTGATGTTCTTCTTCCTAATTGTGAATCTCCCCAATAGAGGAACTAGAGACTCTTCTCCAGAGAAGTATGATTTTTGTTCATAGAATTGGACATCTATGTAGGCATACTTTTTTCTAGTAGGGGATGGAAGCATTTATTGCCCTTTTTTTGGAACTAGAGAAACCGAGAAGCACACACTTGAGAGCACAAGAATCGGGTTTATCCCTTTCATTAGGTTGCATGTGAACAAGACACACAACTAAAGACTTGTGGATAGAGATTTAGAGCCAATTCAGCTGAAAGAATGGGGTGAAGTTGGAATATTAATAAAAAGGAGTTTGATAATCAATGACACGAGCAGGTATTTTGTTGATAGAGAAAATTATAGTCATGATATCCTCTGGTCAGAAACATTTTGTAACATGCATAATAAATCATAAGGCTTGGGCCACTTCGAGAATGTGGTGGTTCTCATGTTCAGCTATTCTATTTTGTTGAGGCGTATGAACACGGTTGGTCTGGTGGAGGGTTCTATGCTTGTTTAATAGCTTGCTTAGAGAGTGATTTATAAACCGTCTCCCACTATAAGAATGGAAAACTTGAATCTTAGCATGAAAATGTGCAACGATCATTTGTGAAAATTAAGAAATCACATGGATAATATCATTTTTTACTGTCACTAAATATACCCATGCATGCAATCATGGATAAATGACATGATGTTTGTAACCTAAAGTAGAGGAAGTAGAAAAAGGTCACCAAAGGTCCCTAAACCTTAGTATAAATTTGGGTAAATGGAGTCAAGCTTTTATAAAATTTTAAATGGAAAGGTATATGATGATTTTTTGCATGAATGCATGTTCACACCATAAACTAAAAGTATGATTCTTGAGAGCATACTTTTTTCTAGTGGGGGATGGAAGCATTTATTGCCCTTTTTTTGGAACTAGAGTAATCGAGAAGCACACACTTGAGAGCACAAGAATCTGGTTTATCCCTTTCATTAGGTTGCATGTGCACAAGACACACAACCAAAGACTTTAGGATAGAAATTTAGAGCCAATTCAGCCGAAAGAATGGGGTGAAATTGGAATATTAATGAAGAGGAGTTTGATAATCAATAACACGAGTAGGTATTTGGTTGATGGAGAAAATTATAGTCATGATATCCTTCGGTCAAAAACATTTTGTAACATGCATAGTAAATCATAAGGCTTGAGCCACTTCGAGAATATGGTGGTTCTCATGCTCAGCTATTCTATTTTATTGAGGCGTATGAACACGGTTGGTCTGGTGGAGGGTTCCATGCTTGTTTAATAGCTTGGTTAGATAGTGATTTATAAACCGTCTCCCACTATAAGAATGGAAAACTTGAATCTCAGCATGAAAATGTGCAACAATCATTTGTGAAAATTAAAGAATCACACGGATAACATTATTTTTTGCTGTCACTAAATATACCCACGCGTGCAATCATGGATAAATGACATGATGTTTGTAACCTAAAGTAGAGGAAGTTGAAAAAGGTCACCAAAGGTCCCTAAACATTAGTATAAATTTGGATAAATGGAGTCAAGCTTTTTTAAAATTTTAAATGGAAAGGTATAATGGTAAGGTATATGATGATTTTTTGCATGAATGCATGTTCACACCATAAACTAAAAGTGTAAACATGACGGAGCAACTGAACAAACAATTGTTGTGTGGAAAAGATATGTCCCAACTAGCAATGCTATACAAGAATCTTCTCTCTATTGGATGTTTCCCGTTCAACATGAAGGCCCTAGTCAGAGTGATGTTGTGAATTTGGTTTCCCCTCTAAGTAATAAAGGAGTCCTCTTGCCTCACCAATGTCAATTTTATCTTCGTAAGGTCAGCCTGAAACACATAGTGAGTAGAGCAAAAGGTTACAAAATAATTAAGATGCTTGGTAATTTTGCTAATGGAAAAAGGACTATTACAGCGTGGGTTCAAGTAAAACTAAAGATAAAATGAGTGAGAGAAAGTGTGACAGTTGTAGCCCTTGATATTTGCATAAACGTCACAATAGAAATTTGGGCAGATTTAACCTTTGAGGAGGTTAGGGAGTCATAGAGAAGATTTGCTAATAATGTAATCAATGACCCTGATCAATGACCCAAGTGTGAGCAAAGGAAGTGAAAGCTAAACCAGGTTTACCCTCTTAGGAAGATAATCAAGAGACATTGGAAGCTGAAGTAGTGTTAGCTGTAGTATTAGTAGTATAAGGATTTATGGTGCTCCTCTCGGCTTGCCTAAGTTTGAACCACTCCAAATACCTTTGCTTCTTCCAACAAATATCACTGTACATTGTGTGCTACTATGATGGGCGTGGAAGTGGGAGGAGAAGCCTCAGTAGATGGGACCAGAGAAGGAGATAGAGTAGTAGGTTTATGAATGGCCAATGCCAAAGAGTCAAAACTATCTTCATTTCTAGTGGTCGCATGTCTTTGTTCTTTGTGGCGAACCATTGAATAGATCTCCTTTAAGCTGAGTAAAGAAGAGGTGGTCAAAACCCGACTACTAACTTTGTCCAAGCTACGATCTTGACCTGTAAGGAGTACGTAGACCTTATATTTTGCAGTTTGTTTCTTTTGTTTTTCAACGTCTGCGTGCACACCATATCATTGGGCCTCAGGTAATCAAGTTTCATGAAGATGAGTTTAACTCATTTTGTGGCGAACCGTTGAATAGACCTCCTTTAAGCTGAGTAAAGAAGAGGTGGTCAAAACCCGACTACTAACTTTGTCCAAGCTACGATCTTGACCTGTAAGGAGTACGTAGACATTATATTCTGCAGTTTGTTTCCTTTGTTTTTCAACGTTTGCGTGCACACCATATCATTGGGCCTCAAGTAATCAAGTTTCATGAAGATGAGTTTAACTCATTGTAGCATTTGCTAAGGGGATTGACCCCTTAACATGATTGAAAGCACTTTTTCATCACTTCACAGACATGAGAGGAGTAAGAAACATCTCAGTAGCTTCTTTTTACGGCATTTCAAACATCCTTGGCCATTCCACATTGCATAAAATGTGACATCAACTTATCAATCATGGAATCGATGAGCCATGACTTAACAAATGCATCTTCAGCTGTCCTTGTAAATACCCTTTTTTCTTTCTACCAGCAATATGCATCACCAGAATTTTGGATTAGACATGATAATTTGCACCATCCAATTTAATAGGGATGGAAGAAGTATCATGAACGGACTGTAGTAGGAGATTTATTGCTGTCAAAAGGACTCACATCAATAATGAAAGACATGGTGACAAGTCACAATAGTGCTAGTAGGAGATTTATTGTTGTCAAAAGGACTCACATCAATAATGAAAGACATGGTGGCAAGTCACAATAGTGCTAAGTGGGAGAACCAGTGGGGGGTGGTGCAACTAGGTCAGTAGCTAGGTTGCTGCAACTTGAAATTAGGATTTCTTGCAAGTTGGTTACTGTAGCCAAAGAAGGAGCAAGAGGATTCTTTTTATATGCTCTGAGCCAAATTTGGAAAAGAGTTAATTTTTGCACTTTTTCATTAACCAGAATTGTATATATGCATGTTTGTCATTCTACCAATTCAAAATTAAATCCTAGATAAATGGGGAAACATAATCAAGTACATTAATCATGATTCCTAATACAACATAATATTAATTATGTATGCAATAATTACAAGGGTTGGGAAGTTTGTTGATTTTTGTGGTTGTGGTTAGAAATGCTGTTCATGCAATGTTTGCCATTATAGAAAGTTATATCTGCAAATGTTTCTACGGAATGGAACTATGGGTGGCTACCCAATTGGAGTGCATAGATATGATTGTGGATCATGATCAAAATGTTCCACCAACTCCCATTGCTGACAAGCTCCTTTTGTCCGTCAAATACAATTGCATGACTGAATTATTGAGTTTCATGCTAAGTTGTGCGATCAATGTCTTGTTGAAATCAATTCTCTATGCATTGCATTTCAAGAGAAACTCACAATTTGAGAAATGAAAATTTGAGGGGCAAGTAAAAGCTCTAAGAATTCAACATGATTTCTCTAACCAGGCTTTTGAGAAATCTCTCAAGTTATAGGATGAAAAATTGGAGAGAAGCTAGGATGAAAATATTGGAAAGAAGCTAGTTGGGAAAATAGTCTTTTGGGCATTTTTAGTTAGGAAAATAGTTTTCTTTCTATTTTTTAGTTTTCTTTTCCTTTTTCACTTTTCTATTTTCAAAACATTTTATGGAAAACACATTCATTTATTTCTGTTAGAAGCGTTCACATATTTTTGAAATATTATTGTATAAATAGGATTTAGAAACAATGGAAAACTTTATTTTATAGCTATTGGAAAAATGTTAAAAATATCTTTTTGATGTATTCTGAATTTTTCAAATTTCAGTTAAAAATTCAAAATGAGAAAACTTTATTTTCTAATTTTCTAAATGGAAACAGATAGATTTAAACAGATTTGTTGAATTTTATGTATTTTTAGAAAACTTTTAGAAAATGATCAGTTTTTTACTTACTAAACAAGCTCTAAGTATTCTAAGACCAGGGAAATGCTTTTTGATCAAGAAAAGGAACTTGATGAAGAGATGTGATGAGCCAAAAAAATTCAAAGGGCAGGATCATCACTTGTAGAATTTTGAGGAAGTTGAATGTGTTGATTTTCTTTGTTGCTTCAACATTGTCTGAAGCAGTTCTTGTTGCTGCTTCAGTTATGGCACAAACTTAATTATTCTTGATGTGCCACAGGCTCTATGAATCTATTGCTACACATGTGGTTCCAATGCAGAAGTCTGGACTGGTAGAATTTGCTTGCTTGTGCCTTGGAATACTTTTGCTACTTCAAGTTGCTAAAGAAATCAAATTCACCCTAATCAACTAAAGTTTCTTCATTGTAGTAATGTAGAAGAACAAAATTCCGAAATATTGGATACACCAAAAGATTAACGGTTCTAGTTGCTACAACCAAGAACCAGTAATCAACCACAAAGCATCGTTATCGATAACGATAATAAAAATGATGCAGAAAATAAAAGCACGTCAATATTGTTGATAAATGAAAAGATCAAGAGCTAAATATTTTTGAGAAAAATTTCTCAGGCTTTTCAAGTTAGTAAAAGCAAATATACAAGTGAAAGTTAATTTATAAGCAAGTGATAAAAGATGTATTAACTCATAGATGATTTACTCCTAACATATGACTCCTATTGAGGAACTTTTTCAATTTGCTCTTAACAATGATCCAGACACCTCTTGAACTTCCCAACAAATTTTGCTTTACCAACTTATTAATTCCTATATAATTGAAGTTTCAGTGTCCATGCCACCCATAGAACTCTGAAAGGTTCAAATCTGGAACAATTATTTAAAGGATTTGGAATTGGAAAAATGTAAGCTTTTGAGTCATTCAATCAAATGTGGTTTTCTCCTTAGACAATATTTTCTCACTCAAGATCACACTGGTTGCCTCAATAAAATCAGAAGAGAGGCATTTAGGTTATTTGAATTTGTTCGAGGATTGTTTCAAACTTGTTCATGCATTCCTTTTTGTGCTGTGCATAGCTAACTTTCTTTGAGCTGAAGCTTTTTAGATCTTCTGGTGTTATTAGGCTTATGGTCTAGTATGTTCTAGCCTTGAACTATCACTATACTGATTGTTGACCAACGCTGTGTAAGGTTTTGCTTCTAATTCTTCATATGAATTTCTCTTTCTTCTTGTAAGCATATTTATAAATAGTACTTTTCTGTTCTTTCACATGTGTTTGCTGGTAACTGATCCTGTATATGATATTTTGGTGCTGAAAGCTTCTCTGGATTCCACTGCTCAGACTGGTAATACAGTTGATTGGCAAGAAGAGGTCTATCAAAAGGTAAACGTGGGTTCTTTGTCTTCTCCTTCTAGCATTGCATCATGAGGGTTTCTTCTACGATTGTTGTCAGAAGGCTCAGGCATGGTTTTTTCCTTACATTCTAATAACGAATGGATTAGACAAATGATATTTAAGGTGATGAATATGTCATGGTTGCTGATAATGGGAGAATAGTGGGAAATATGCAAATCATGCCTAGCTAGCAACATGCAGTACATATTTAAGATTTTATAGTAGTTTACTTGTCTGAGAAGAATTGAGACTCATCAGTAAAATTAAAAAAAAAAAAAAATTTGGAGTTGCACAATTTGGGAAATTTAAGGGTATTGACAACACTTCGGTCTGTATTGACTCATCATATATAGTAGCACATATTATAAGGTGCTTCCATTTCCTGATATCTCCTTGTGTATTTCCTCATATCTCCTTATGTGTGCAGTAACATGTCTTCATCTTACACGATCAAAACATCTCAAATGCATTTCTCACATTTTGTCTTCCATCTGTGGCTTTGTGTTATACTAGTTCTCTTCGTGGCAATTTTTAAGTTGATACTTGGTATATATGAGACATGTTAGTGAATAACTGCCAAACACTCTGGTTGATACAGCATAGATGGCTTGATGGCCAACTTATAGTATTTGCCTTTTAGTTTGAAAAGTATTTTGAGATCATACGATCTCTCTGATGTAGTTATCCACTTTATCCAAACTACTTTAACTCCATGAATAATGTTCTCATCTTTTTGAACAATTGTCCAAGATATTTGAAATAGTCTCTCTTTCTAAACTTTCCATCCCTATATTCACCTTTCTTGTCATCCATAGTTTTACTTGAACTAAACTTTCATTGCATGTATATGGTATTCGTCTAGTAATTCCAATGCCTTGACTTCCAAAGTATGGCCTCTGACTAAGCATAATGTCTTCACTTGTCTCATCCACTAGTATTGTCTGCAAATAGCAGTCACTAAGACACCTAATCGTGGACATTCCTAGTTAGTTCATTTATGGAAAGACTGGGATCAAAGATTATCATTGATGTAAGGTTGTAAGCCTAGTCTAATTGCAAAATCTTCTGCCTTGTATACGTGTCCTCATACAAGTTATTGGTCCACTGTAAATTTGCTTTATAACTTGGATGTATGCAATGGAACTCCTTTTTTGGAGGACCTATCTCATTTTCATTCTCCAAAACAATAGACACCGTTTGTAGGTCTTTTAATCTTTCTTTAAATTGTTCCATGAGAATCTTTAGTATATTAATTGTTCTGGTGTTGTTTTCTTTAATTATTGGTTTTTTTAATATCAAGTATATAGTGTAGGCATAGTAATGAATAATCCCACAGAAACAGGAAAATTTTACACTAGTGGATTATGTGACTATTAACATAAAGTTTAAACAATGAAAATTGTGATGTTTGTAAAATGATTGTATTCTAGAGATTCTTTGCATTGAGCTGCTCACCATTTCATTTCCCTCTTTCCAATGCCTGTGAGCTTAATATGCAATTTTTTACTTGTTTCTTAATTGCTTATGCAATTTCTTGTCATGATAAAGGAACAAAATTCTGAAGATACCTCAGTTGGTGCTTTGTTTGTTCTATTTCATGCTTGCTTGTGCTGTTTTGGTTTGTATGAGCATGAGCATTACTTCCTTTTTATCCTTTCTTTGGAGAGTGCTTTTACATTTTCTTAATTTGGATTGGATCAGAGTGTTAAAATTGTAGTAATTATAGATGAAGTAGAAGAAATTTGAAATCAAAAGGTCCTAAGTAAAAGTCATTCAACTGCATTGACCAATTAAAGTGTATGATTGCATGGCCAACTCAAATTAATAATCATGATTTTCCTAAAAATATAGATTTTGCTACTTTTGACCTATAATATAGAAAAATGGAGAGATTGGGGATGATGCGACACGTAAGTTTCTAAGAATAGTAACCTAATAAAGGTCCCTTTTTCCTCACCTCATCAATAGGCAAACCCAACATGCATATTAATTGCAAAGTTTTAGTCAAGACCATTTATATGATTGGATGCCTAAAGTACTGACCATGTGACGACCCATGAGAAAAAGTGATTTGGTTGAAGTTAAAAGCAAAACGAAAGGGAGATCTTGCCCCAAAAAAAACTTATGAGTTAGGCAGTAAAATTGAATTGAAATTGCTTCTGCCGTCAAGTAGTGGAATATCATCCTTTATTATTGGTGGTGTTGTCGCAGTTGTTCTAGGGAGGAGGGTTAGTGGTAGGGTGAGTCTACTCATCTAAGTGTGATCTGCAGTTGGTTCATTCCCATACAGTTTAAGCTTTTAGGTGAACTTGTATTCATCATGAGCTGAGATGAGTAGAAGGTGAAATGTAGGTGACAAAAATGAATGGTTGTATCTAGAATGGTCTATGTTTCCTCTGGAAAAAGGATAGTATAATAAAAAGAGACCTGAATCGATTGCTATGCTACACTTAGATTTAGAAGTGATATATGGGGAATCTTTTTTCCAATGCTTGTCCTCACCAGCAGGAAGAGCCCTGACATATCCTATTTCCACTACTCTTTGCATGTGGGTCCTCTCATTGGCTGCACATTTAAATATCTAAAACAAAGATAAATTTTTGGACCTCAATTGTAGAGAAGCCTAGTGGATACCATGATCCTGTATTAAAATTATCTCATTAGTGCTTTTCAAGCCATCTGTGCAGGATGCATGCACACATGCCTAATCTGTCATTCTGATAAGACTTTTGCATGCTTGTGTGTCAGTATCTGTAGGATAGACCTGTTAAAAATGATGCCAGGTCAACGCAAGATTATTACGAAAGATTGGCGTGCTGAACCTCAGCTAGTCCACCTTTGGTCAGGTCTTAGCTGGCCAATATTTGTAAACTATATTCATTTGCATGAAATAAGTAGTATTCTAAGTTAGTTATGTGATCAGTTGGACCGGGACTTCGAGGAATTAATTTAATCATCTTGCCTATACCCAACTTAGACCTTTAGGATGCTTGTTACTTCATTTGAAAATGCTTTTAGAAAAGAAACTTCAATTTGTTCCCACTTCTGCTGCAGTTGTAGCTTCCACAGTTTCCACTTCTGCGGTGCTTATGAAAAACCTCTGGGTCGAAACCTATTAATACTACTGGTGGCAACCTATAAAGAACCTCAATCAACTTTTTTCTGAAACTTTTTGGGAAGATCTAATTTAGAATTTTTCTGAAAGTTGTTTCAAACACTATGCCAAACAGTTCTTAGTCAAGCACACTTACAAGCATGAACTATACCAAGCTGAGAACAAAAATATGTTGCCAATGTTTGCCAGACGTTCCGAAAGTTGTTTCAAACACTATGCAAAACAGTTCTTAGTCAAGCACACTTACAAGCATGAACTGTACCAAGCTGAGAACAAAAATATGTTGCCAATGTTTACCAGACAGGTCCACGGGCCCATGATTAGATCCAATGCAAACACTCATACTTGAGTTGGTATTTCAATTAAGACTTTATCAGTCTGTGCATGGGTATGCACACATGAAAGGCGTAAACAAAGGCAAGCTTTTCTGAAGCTCATGTTTCATCTTATGTTTAGGCATCTCATTTCTCATTAATGAGTTAAAACAAAAAGGGCATATGTGAAACTTAGTTCTTATTCTACCTATCTTTTCTTTCTTCTTCTTCATCTTTTTTTTTTTTTTTTCCGCTGCAGTTAAATGTTTTAAGTATTTTAATCATGTCCATCCTATTTGGATGTATTGAATAGCACATTGATAATTTTAATGATGGAGTGTCCAATAACATAGTCCATTTAACATTAGATGAAATATTATGAATGATTGTTTTCATTTTTTATTATTCTTGATACAACAATCATAATACAATTAGACATAACTTATACACACCATTGAAGAAAATTTAGATACCAATATGGGTATTGATTGCAGTCATATTGGTATTGGATATATTGAATAATATGTACAGGTATTTGATGTATATAAGAATCTAAAGTAAAAAAATTTCTGCAAATAGTAAGTTGATAAACAAATATTGGCCAATATGTTGATATATTGTGGTTTAGCTGTGGAAAATATCAATATTTAGGGGCCCGATATTGATACATATTAGCCAATATGTTGTATATGGGCCGATATTTGATTCCATGACTTATTCCGATAGAAGGCCTGTCCTTTGAAGCTTATAGGTCCTGTATTCCCTCCTCTTTCAGCAACTTTGCCTCCTAAATTATGAAGCTGATTCTTCTGTTTGATCATTGTGCTTTGACAGATTAAAGCTATGAAGGAGTTGTATTATGCTGATCTGAATGAAATGTACCAGAAAATTTCTTTTAAACTGCAGCAGGTATGCTGGATAAGGGCTTTCATTTTCATTGGCCTTTCTCTTGCTAAATATGGATGAGTAAGAATGGGGAAAGTCAGCAGTCTTATAGGTAGTGAGGAAGAAATCCTTCCTGCAATGATGTGATGGTGGGGTGTATGCTCTCTCGCTTTCTCTCTCTCTCTTTTTTTTTTTTTTGGGGGGGGGGGGGGTAGGCGGTAATAAAAGAGGTAGGATGGTGGTTTTAGGTTTGAGCCAGCATAATTGGGAGACAATGCTTCTGCTACATAATGCAGCTGTGCTATATAGGTTGGGACTCATTATCATTATAGTGTTATATTATTCATATAAGTTAGCATAAGAATACGAGGATGATATTTTTAGTCTTGATGCTCATTATTCTTACAATTTACAGCATGATTCTGTTCCTCAACAACCACAGACACAGCAGCTGGAGAAGCTGAGAATTTTTAAGCATATGCTGGAAAAATTGATGCAGTTCTTACAACTTGGCAAAAGCAACATTTCACCTGCTCAAAAGGAGAAATTGGTATCCTATGAGAATCAAATAATCACTTTCCTCAATTCAAACAGGCCCAGAAAGCCTGCTATTTTGCTGCAGCAAGGACAGCTCCCCCCACCTCATATGCAGTCTATGCAACAGACCCCACAACCTCATGCTCAAATACCTCAAACACAATCACAGGACAGTGGGCTGAATCCACAGTTGCAGTCATTGAATTTACAAAATTCTATCCCTACAATGCAGCACAGCAATTTGGCAAGCTTGCAGCATTGTTCTGCACCTTCTTTATCTGAAGTTGGCTCTTCCCAGCCAAACATGATAAACACATTGCAATCTGGCTCCAATTTGGATTCAGGACTGGGAAATGCAACTAGTCCAACGCAGCCAGTTGCTATGGGATCTCTGCAACAGAATCCTGTAACTGTTCCTCAGCAGGCAAACACTAGTTCATTGCCACTACAAAATGGGGTGAACTTACTACACACAAACATCAAATCCCTTCAGTCAAATTCAAATTTTCTTCAGAACCAATATCTGAAGCAGCAGCAGGAGCAGCAGATAATGCAATCACAACAGATGAAACAGCAGCTTCAACAGCGGCAGATTCAGCAACAGTTGTTGCAGAAACAGCAGATTGTGCAGCAGCAACAGCTACACCAGCAGACGAAGCATCTACACCAGCAACAACCTGGACAGATGCAGGCACATCCAATGCCACAACTTCATCAGATAAGTGAGGTGAATGAATTAAAGATGCGACAAGGTATGACTCTTAAACAAGGTGTTTTACCACAACACCTCTCACAAGGCCAGCGCTATTTGCATCAGCAGGTTAAGTCAGGGACATCACTTGCTGTTTCTTCACCCCAGCTACTTCAAGCTGCATCTCCCCCAATTAATCGGCATTTATCTCCACAGATTGACCAGCATAATGTGCTACCTTCTCTTACAAAAGTTGGGACACCTTTGCAATCAGCTAACTCACCCATTCTTGTCCCATCTCCTTCAACTTCCTTGGCTCCATCCCCAGTGCCAGGCGAGCCTGAGAAACCTAATTCCGGGCTTGCCTCACTCTCAAATGCTGCAAACAATAGTAACCAACAAATAACTGTTGTTCCTGCTTCAGGCCCCTCTCTAGCAATCGGCACTCCTGGTATATCAGCCTCACCTTTGCTGGCAGAGTTTAGTGGTTTAGATGGTAATCATGGTAATGCCTTGATAATTTCTGGTAAATCTGGTTCTACAGAACAGCCTATTGAGCGCCTGCTTAAAGCGGTAATAATCAGCCTGCAACTGTATTAGTGGTTAAATGTAGTAGTTTTATATAGTAGAAGCTGTTGGTTGATCTTTCAACTTTCCCTATTGATATTATGCTAACCTGATGTTTTTCAGGTAAAATCAGTCTCATCTAAGGCATTGAATGCCTCAGTTAGTGATATTGGGTCAGTTGTCAGCATGATTGATCGGATTGCCGGATCTGCACCAGGGAATGGATCTAGAGCTGCAGTTGGTGAGGATCTGGTTGCTATGACGAAATGTCGTACACAAGCTAGAAATTTTACTACACAAGATGGAAGTACTGGAACAAAAAGGATCAAGTGTTACACTAGTGCAATGCCCTTAAATGTTGCCTCATCAGTTGGAAGCATGAATGATAGTTTCAAAAAGTTGATTGGTTGTGACACATCTGAACTAGAGTCAACTGCAACATCTGATGTCAAGAGGAATGAGGTATTTTTCAATGCTATAGAATATATCTTAGACGTTGTTCCATTGGAGGATCTTGCAAATGTTAGCTCCATGACAGTGAAAAGTTCTATAGGTTCAATTTTGACAGGATACTTTGATTATAGTACGAGAAATGTGGCTAAGTTAATGTTTACTATTAAAGGACCATGCATAAACATCTGCACATACCTCTGTAAGGAAAGAGACCATTTTGCAGAATTTTTGGAAAAGTTGCCCCATCCATTAGTCAATTGGGAAGACAATGGATGGCATTTTTATAGGGAAAGAGAATTGTGTGGAGGTGACTATGACATAAATAATGAGCCTAGTTGTTCCTTCTTTAGATTTTAACAGTGTGATTATAAATATCTTTGCTTAAAAAAATAGCATTCGCTGTGTGGCTTCATCCCCCCTCAGTTGCTGTCTGGATGAGAATCTAGTAACTTATAGTCAAATGTAGTGCTTATGAATTCTATTTGTACCATTCTCTAGTAATTAAACCCATATTACTGTTAATAAACCTTAGATCAAAACTTTTGTTCGGAAAGGTGCATCTTCAACTTAATGTCTTGAGTTTCATTGTCTGAACCTCGGGGCACTACTGTTTGTTAACTCAAGTTGTTTTTGTCCTCCACTCAGTGGCAAGATCTTCCATTTCCTCGAAGATGATTAGATTTGCCCTTCTTGTCTATTGGTTTAACTGTAATTCATTCATATGTTGATTGATTGGCAGGAGGAAGTAGTCCAAGAGGCTGACCTACCACTGTAGTGACTTTGATACAAAATTATTGTCAATGTCAGAATTTGTTGCTTACCATGCTAATTGTGCTATGCATTCAGGGTTTAGCTGAATCATTTGTCCCTATAAATTGGGGAGTGAAAATTCTGCTGTTATATTTTACTTTAATATTTTTTTATCAAAATCCCTTTTTCGCTTGTTCTGATTAGGAGAAGTTTTTCTCCATCTGCATCAGGCTAACCATGATCTGTTGGAGGAAATTAGGGAAATAAATGAGCGTCTTATAGATACAGTTGTATGTATAAGTGATGAAGAAGTCGACCCAACCACAGCTACTGCTGAAGGCAAGGAAGGAACCATCGTCAAGTGTTCTTTTACTGCTGTGGCTGTTAGTCCAGACTTAAAATCACAATATGCCTCAGACCAGATGGTGAGATTGTTAGTCATATATTACAATTTACATTGGTAACATTGCTCTCTTTTGCAAAATATTGATGCTGTTGTCTTTTATTATACAGTCGCCAATTGAGCCTCTAAAATTGCTGGTTCCTGCTAATTACCCTAATTGTTCTCCAATATTGTTAGACAAATTTCCAGTTGAAGCAAGGTAATAATGTAATGCACTCTGGTCTCTTACGATCTGATTTTTTTAGATTCCTCTTTGATTGCAAAATACTGCCAATATATTGACTGTAATATGGGATCACATGAAATGCATTTTGCTATACTTTATTTAACAAACGGATGAAAGCTTCTGTGATATAAGATCTAGTTTAGGGATGATAAGACAGTGCCTGCACATGCCAGATGCCTCTGTCTGTACAAAAGTAATTGTTTTGAATATGATTTTTTTTTCTTTTTTACTTTGGATTTTCGTGCTGTTTAGCTTTCCTTCCCAATTATTAAATGGATTGTGCATATGTAGAGGTCCAAACTTGATAATTTATTTGGAAGGATTATTATAGTACTTTTTACTGAAACATGGAATATGATTTTCCTTTCTTATTTTATCCTTTTTTTTTTTTCATAATTTTACATTTATATGTTGATTGTTGACTTAAATAATTTGTCCAAACATATTATGGATTGTCTGTCTTTGTTATTTGTCAATCAGTTAAAAAAACTAAGATTGATGATTTAGTAGTTTCTTCCCCACAGTGATAGGAAGTTTGAATTTCTTGTGATACCAAGACATGGTTCATAGCCAATTATGTTTATCTACAGGAAGGGAGTTATTTTAGCTTTTCAAAAGGATATTAAAATTCAAATGGAAAATCCAACTAAGTGTTGAATCTATCTAGAAGCAAAGATTAAACAAATCAATAATCTTCTGAAAGTTTTTCACTTAGTGAGGGACTAATTTGGCAACAAGATAATCAAAAATTTGAATTTCAGTCGATACAGAATTGTAAGTAAGCAGATCAATGCATAGGTGGATGTTTTGGGATTTCAGTGTAAATATGCTCAAATTTATTTTATCTTGATCCAAGAAAGGTGGCTTGCGATGAAAAAATATTTGAGCTATCAAAGCAAAGTAAGTCACATGTACAAACTATTCTAGACACCTATGGACTAAAATTAAATAAGATAATGATGTCTCATAAATTGGAAATACTTTCCATCAAGGTCAAGGTCCCTGTGCCTTTGATAAAAATTGGCTTAATCACTTCAAATTTACACCTCCATATTTCACAGGAATTATTTATGATAATAATTGACAATTTTCATATTTTTATAATGTCCATTCCATATCTTTATGCCATTATAATTTTAGCTCAGTTATTTTAAACTCAATTGCAAAACTTGTTAAGGGTATTTGTAATTAAGAAAGTGATTATCAACAACTTCTTTAAGCTTAGTTTATTGCTCACAATTGTTTCCACACAATGTCCGAATTCCCTGTCACACAAATTAAATTCACACTTATTTCCTTACAAGTTTACAATTCCAGATCACACAAACGTACACTCCAAGAGTTATGATTTGTTTATCATCATTGAAACAAGTGCTATACATGAATACATATTAACAACTTTGTTATCATTAAAACTAGATAAAAAACACCTCTTTTATAATGTAGCCACATTGTAAAAGACTTAGTTGGTTTGATGTTCTGCTAGGTCATTGTGAAGACATCCATCAAGACCACAAAACATGTGAATTTTGGCTTCTAAGAAAAATCATGACTAATACATATTAACCGATATTTTGATCTGTACTTGTAATGTTCGATTTTTTGTCTTTTAAGTAGTTTTTGAAATTAGATTGGTAGATAAGTACACCGCAGTTATTATCGGTGTTGCTAATGGGCTTTTGGTTATTTCATCCAGTTATCAAAGGAGCATGTATGGGAGAAGGCACATAACCTTGACTAAGTATGATTATTAAAGAAATTCAACCCTTAATTATCACATTTCAAGCTGCTTTCAAATTGATATTGTACCCATTCCACCGTAGACATTTCAATGATTTCCCATGCTCTCTTAAGTGCAGCATTCTAGCTATGAATTTTTCTTTGAAACAGAGAAAAAATGAATCTGTGACTTCGACCTCAAGGATTGATATCAAAGTCCATCATGCCTTTCTTTAGAATGAATATCAACAAAGTAAGATCTGCTTCTCAATCTCCTCTATCTGTCAACTTCACACCATGTTATTATAAACAAAGTCGATACGATTGTCCTCCCTTCTGGCCTTTAGTGTAGCATGAATTTTGTGGGTGTTCAATTCCCTTATCCCAATCGATCCTGCAATGTTTTAAGAAGCCCTCCTAATCTTAGGGCAGATCCGATACTCCTGCTATAGCTGCCTCTAACTTCACTAATTATCTCTAGCCTTTGTGACTAAGAGCTAATGCGGCCAAAACTATACTATTGAGATGCTTTTTTCTACTTTAAATTTGGCTCTGAGACATCAGAATAGCATAGCATTGATCTTAATCGACTGATCTTGTATCCTGCTCACAATGCACAAGCAATCTTTATGAGCTACATGTATTCAAAGAACTTCGAAGGGCTTATACGTATAAAGTACCTCATTAAGCACTTAGCATGACATAGCTATGTTTGAATGTACCATTCCAATCGAACTTAAATTAAAGAAAATGAAGCAATTTTCCACTAAGTAGGATTGGTTGCATGGATTAGCTTTGTTACAGGCCGTGATGTGTTGGAAGTCCAATTGCCCAAGATCATGTTTGATTGTTTTCTTCAAACTCTTTTTTTAGTCTTATTTTGCCTCTTCTATAATGGACATTTACTAAGCTCTAACATTTTCTAACGGGCACATTAAGCAGCCTCTTTCGCATCACTAAACCACTTCAAACATTTCTCATATTTTTTTCTATTGGTGCCGTCCATCATGTGGACAGTAATGCTATATGGAGTACTTTGGCAATTGAATACTACCATGTGCAGAAAAATGCAATAGTAGAGATGAAAATATTGAGATGGGTGTGTGGTTGTACAAGGAGGGATAGGATTCTGAAATGAATGTTATGCAGAAGAAAGTATAGTATGATTCCCAACATCTTCATCTCCGCTACCTTTTCAGGGAGAGAGAAAACTATGATCTTATTCCCAGCTGCTATGAAATCCATTACACCATTTGCTATGGCAGATCTCTATAGACCAGTGCTTCATCATTTATTTTCAGGATTGATTTTTGTTGTTTATTTTGTATAATAGCCATATGTTTCTTTTTATTATACTATGGAAACAAAGTATTGTTTACCACTAAATGAAACAGCTGCTGTTTGGGCAGGTCCTGAATTCTCCTTTTTGTCAAGATTTATACTTTGCAACTTTCTGTTTCCATTGCAAATTTGCTTACTCCATCCTATTTGGGACTAATTGTCCCTACACTTTATCCCTCACAGTAAAGAATATGAAGATCTTTCAGTGAAGGCAAAATCAAGGTTTAGCATCTCTCTTCGAACTCTTTCACAGCCTCTGTCTCTTAGAGTGATTGCATGGACTTGGGATGGTTGCACTCGTGCAGTTATATCCGAGTATGCCCAGCAGCATGGTGGAGGGACCTTCAGCTCAAAATATGGTACGTGGGATAATTGCTTGAGTGCTGCCTGATCTTCTTGATTTTCTGATTCTCCCAAAGGTACATCTTGTGGCCTTGACCACCATTTTGTCATTCTGTTGAAGCTACACTGGATAAACATGAAGTATGCTGAAGTTAGTCACTTATTGAAATGCCTTTGAGGATGCTTTTTTATTACGTGGAGGGGCAGTTGTCTGTGTGTCTGTAATGTGCTTGAGTTTTTTGGAGGGACTTTGATTTCGCCTGGCATTTTGGATGCTGTCTATGTTTTTGATACATTCTGCCACTTGCTGATTCCATCAATAATCTCTATTACAATCCATCGATGCAATTTACGTTGATGTATTTCAGAAATCAGAATGTCCTTTTGCCCCCCTCCCCCTCTTTCTATAATCGTTTGACTCAGTTTTAAGTTAATGTAGTAATAGAGATCTGAAGAGCCATTTGTTCTGTATTACTTCCCATTTTAATGTTACGGAACACCCCCCCCCCTCCTCCTAGAAATCTTTCCCATATTTAAGGGTCAATTAAACATGGTTTGGTATTACCACTTTTTTACAGCTCATTGTAAACAGTTGGGAAGATGAAGAGATGGTGAGTCTTTGCAGAACAATAAGACTGTATAAGTGCAGTGAAAAGGCCACGGTTTGTACCAAGAAATAGCCTCTTTCTAGCGTTGAGATAAAGCTATATATATTTACCTATTTTCAGGTTCCGTGACGTGAGATTGTTAGGCATTATGCTTCCCTTTGAGTGGGTCTCTCAGTGATTCCCCTGGACATCTAAGTCAACTAAAGCATTAGTACCGATTAAAAAGTAGCCGTAGAGTGAGGCTTCAATTACTAGCACCATTGTGGTTGACCAAGATGTTTAGATTGGAAGAATAGAAAATCTCACTCTATGAACCTATTAGAAAATGGGAGGACGTTCTCTGGGAAGTAAATGAATATTGAGGTATTTATGGGTTGACGTGTTTCATCAATAACTGAATTAGTTGTTGATGGAACAAAGTTCATATTTTACTTCCTCATGCCATTTTCGATACTCTTTAGTTGGTAGTTGGTTGAAATTTAATGCCTTCTCAACGCTTAGTTGATGGTCATTGATGAGTTCCTAATCACTTGTTGGGAGGACGTGGAACAGTGGCTTATTTTTAATCACGAGATGGATCTTTATCGACTCAGCTCGGGGGGCTAACCGTGACCCCAATTGCTTTGTTCGACTCAAAAAGTTAGCCGTGTAAGGTTTTACTATTTTTTAGTTTCAAGGGAGTTTCACACGACGCTTCAGGTGAAGTTCTACGGGATGTCTCAGCTGTGCTGTTTTTCCACCGGGAAATGGCAAATGGGGAACAGGATGGGCAGCCTCGCTGGATTATTTGCCTGTAAATCTAATATGTTACAATTTAATTGATTGATATTTGACTATGGCTTATCTCTCCTGATTCTAGCATTCACCTTGTCATAATGGCTTATGATGGGCTGTGTTAATTTTAGAATTCCATGGTACGTCCTTGGAACGGTAGCCATATCCCTCTTTAATTTCTGTTCTGTCCGGTTGTTTTATCCGTATACTCGACACAGGTGTGACTTAACAAGCCTAGCTACAGGTGTGCTAACTTGAACTTTTTGGGTTGTTCATAATATATAAAGGTTGATCGAGATTCGTAATTTACATTTTTATTCTTTATTTTCTTCTGTACGTGTGCGCGCTTGTGTTGTAAGACCAATCTTGCATATCCCATCTGATCCATCAACCTGAGAATTTTTTGTAGCTGTTCACATGCATTGTTATCTTAAAAATCTATTGCATTTATGCGTTTTCTATATAAACATAACGATGCTCTTCTTCTGATGATGTGTTCCTAACAAAAAGAAATATTTGAAATTTAACGTTGTTTTCAAACTTCATTTCAGTTTTATTTTAAATTTTGTTTTTCAGTTGATTTCGTGTATGTTTATTGGGTCGGCCAAATTCCAGACAAATGGGTCCACAGCGCAGACAAAATATGGCCCAATCTATTTTCAAATTTCGGCCTCTTAACCTTGATTGCTCAACCTCATGCTGCCCTATTGGTCAGACTTTGGAAATTTATGTGTGTGTGTGTAACTTTGGTCAAGGCCCTCTCTGTGGCACTTTTTTCATTAGCACTATTTATCACAGACCGTGTTCTCTACTTTACACATATGATACCCATGCAAAGATTGTACACTCCAATATTGGCCCATACTCCATACGTATAAATACAAGCTATATAATGCTAACTTAAATTTCATGGTAGACACCTTCGGAAAATTTTTCTTGAATTTTCCTTGTGCTTATCTCTCTCTATGTTGTCTCCGTGATGTCTAAACATTGCAACTATCACAGTGGGTCATAAACACAACAACTACATAAAGTTCAATGTGAAAAGGATCATACGTAAAACTAACAATATATGTATGCAGTGTGTAAAAGATTTCAGACGTGTAAAAAAACAATAATGTCAATTTTAGACTATTTAAAACATATATGTACTATGTCACTCTAAAAGTAGACGTTACGAAATCTTGTGATTTAATTTAATAGTACTTTGTTTCGTCTACCTTGAAAATTATGATATTTTCAGCCCCATTTTGAGGATGGATCAAGGTTTGCATCATCAGTCCGATGTTTTTATCTCTATCAATGAATAGAAGATTGGTTTTTCAAATGTAGGAAAGGCCATTTTCAAGGAGACCCTATCTCTATGGCATGACCAAGGTTAAGACCTCATACAACCTGAATTTCAAATTCCATTAAAAAAGCAAAGATATTAAGATGATGATGTTAGTATTCACAAATGACTTGCTCTTATTTTAGTGTTGTTGATTAGCAATTTATTGTCATCATAAAACAATGCCTCTTAACTTTGAGCACTTCTCAAGGCTAACCCCGAACATTGAGAAGTTTAAATATTTTTATTAGTTGTTATGATAATTGTATTGTAGGGGATATTAGGGAGGCTTATTAGTTAAAAATCAGGTATTTTGTTGTTCATTATTTTATGTGTTTTTCTCTTTTTTTCTCAAACTTGCTACTTTGGATTATTAGGTCCCTATCAATAGGATCTTGAATCAAATGCTCTCTTAAAAGATCAGATAGTTCTCCTTTTTTAGTCGGCTTAAGCTTATTTCGTCTAGTCTCTCTAATATCAGTTATTTAGGTGTTCACTTTATTTGTTTCAAACTCACTATTTCGGATGGTCACCCCTTTATCGACAGGATTTCAAATCGTGTGCTCCCTTTGAAGAACAGATGGCTCTCCTTTTGGGATAGCCTTCAACTTATCTCATTCATTCTCTTTAATATCCACTCTTTTTTTGCATCCATTTTCATTATTTCTAAATCTATTCTCAAAGGTATTGATGCAATATTAAGACACTCTCTTTGGCATGGTCCTTCTCTAAGGAAGGTTTTTGCTAAAGTCACGTGGGATAAAGTTTGCACCACTAAGGAAGATGGTGGATTTGGTTTAAGAAATTTAGTTACTTGAAAAAAGCGTTGATAGATCAACAATTGTGGCATCTCTTGAAGGTCAATAGGATTTCAATTTAGGTGAACTAGGTGTATAAACATTGTATAGAGGATAGATGTATTTGAATTATTATGATTGTATAATCTATCACTTGAAACTTCAGTAAGATTATGAAACTTTAATAGTGTTTGAGACCATTAATACATCACATGAACAATGATAAAAATATTTTCATTTGATTTATGTTTGGCACCCTCTGAGGACTATGACTATTATCTTCCTTGATCGTATTACTTTTAATACAAGCTTTCAAAATATTGCAAGGAGAAGTTTGCTAATTGTGGTAATTGGTCAATATGGCTACCTCAAATTTAGCTGATGGCAGCACTAAGTCTTGGCCATCATAGTAATCCAACCCCTCGTCCATGGACCATTCAATGGGACTTCAAGACTAATGATTTCTTCTTTGTCGAGTCGATTTGCAAGATCTTTCGACTGGCAAGCACTTAAGTGAGTTGGCCTAATCTGGTGCGGAGCCCTTGAAGATATGCTTCTCATGGATTTATTTTTGGGCTGGTCATTAGAAATTGCCTTGAGATTTTTAACTGGTTGTTTTTTTTTTTTTTTTTTTAATTTTTTCCCTCTCTTCGTGTTATGTATGTGTAAGGAGGAATCAATATATCACTTCATTCTATAAGTGTGTTATTACCAACGATCTAACGTATAGTTTGAAATAAAATTTGGTATTAATGGTTGTATGATAACTAGAATAGAGCAATTAGGTGAGCCACAATCAAATAGAAAATAAAGTCTATAAAGCACATCTGGGCTTAAACTATCATTACAGACACTGTATATTATATTTATAATGGATGGAATACTTGCTCTTTGATCTGTGTGACTCATTTGATAAGAAAAAGACTATTTGTATCATATTGAAAATTTCTATTGGCAAAGGGTCTTCGAATCGATAATAAATTTCAAAAATTACTCAGTAGGGACCCTCCCCACCCTCTTCGGGGCAGGTAGAGCAAGACATGGATCTCTCTATAAATTTAGTTGTAATTTCCTTCAAAATTTGAAGTTATCTTAAATTGACCAATCTTGTTTTTTATTTTTGATGTCTTTGTTTACTTGTACATAAAATTGTGACGGAATGAATATATACCTTACCAAAATAATTATGATGAATTTGGTAAAATATATAGCATGATATAATTAGCATTATAATAGAAGTTTAATATGAAACTAAGCAAAGGTAAATTGAGAATATACTATACTTTTGCTATACTACTCTGCTCACTGTTAGGGTTATTTTTATGATTGACATATTCCGTGACAATATATAATATTACATCGATGTCAGGTTATGAATTGTCGAAATGTTGTATCAACATTCATCTGTTGCTTTTTGTTCCGACTTCCATGAATGTCGCGCCTGCCGTATGCTCTCTAGTCGCTCGATCCCAAAATCCCGAAGCCTCGTGCTCTCTGTGCGCTCTCCACCTGCTCGACCACAAAAACCCGAAACATTGCGCTCGCTGTGCGCTCGTCATGCGCTTGAGCGCAAAATCCAGAAAGGGCCCGCTCGCTGCTCGCCGCCTCCACGCTTGAGCACACGTAGCTCAAGCGCCGCGGCAACGGGCCAGTTTTTGAATACATTTTTTTTGCGTCATCTATAAATATTTGTCTTATAATTTTAAAACCCCAGGACTCTTAGCAGATCAATTTCGTGTCCCGCGTGAGAAGAATATTATTCATACTCCATTGATCTTGCTTCTTTTGAGAAAATCAAAAGTTATAACTTTGAGCTTCATATTCTAACTAGTTTTCTCTACGTTTTCTCCTTACCATTTAAACACTTTCATCCTTCTACCTTCGTTGGAGACGTCGGTATGTTGAAGAAGGAGACTCGTTCGTATTTGGCAATTCAAGTGGTTCAAGAGGGAAGATTGACGTGAAGACCGCAGGTATCCGGTTTCGTTACCGCAGGCAAATCCAAGGAGTTCTTTGGTAGGGATCACAAGAAGGGAGTAAGTCGGCTAGGTTAGCGTGTCGTTACCACCCGATCTGTAAGTTGATTTTCATAGTGCATTGCTTCCCTGGCCGTTAAAGCCCGGAGCGTTTTTCTCGATTATCGTGAGTATCGAGTTTTTTCTTCATCACCAAAAATCGTATCTTTTTATTATTGTTTATACTCGTTTATATTTTGCATGCTTGTTACTATTATTGACATCTAGAAATAAATATTCTTTATGTGTATTGAATATTTAATTTTTACTACTTCCGCTATTTTTATCGGGGTCGAAATTTGATTGTACCGTTTAGAATAAAAAATCCTTTTTCAATTGGTATCAGAGATTTACCGCGATCCACGACCCCATTCTAGATATATACAAGTTGATCGCTCTCCGTATCTCTCTTCTTTGATGGGAACAACTATGCCTATTGGAAGGTCCGGATGAGAGCTTTCCTCAAATCACTGGATAAGCGTGTATGGGCTAGTATCCAACTTGGGTAGACTCCACCCAAGAGTGGTGACGAACCTAAAGTCTTGTTTTTGTGGTCAAAAGAAGAACTTGATACTTGTAACTGGAATAGTAAAGGGCTACATGTTATTTTTATGGTTGTATCTCCCGATGAGTTTAAATGGATTTCAATATGTGAAACTTCTAAAGATGCGTGGAACATTCTTGAAATCACTCATGAAGGTACTAAATTGGTTAAAAATTCAAAATTGTAAATGCTCACCACTAGATTCGAAAAAATACGAATGAAAGATGACGAGACATTTGATACATTCTATACACAATTAAATGATATTGTAAATTTCACATTTAATTTAGGGAAATGAATCCCCAAAAATAGAACTGTTAGAAAAGTTCTATAATCTTTGCCTAAACGACTTAGACCAAAAGTTATTGCGATTGAAGAAAGTAAAGATTTAGACAAATTAAAAATCGAAGAACTTATAGGGTTCCTTCAAACTTATGAGCACACATTACTACAATTAAGAAAGAATAAATCAATTGCTTTAAAATTAAGTAGGGAACAGAGAAATCGGGATTCCGATGAAAAATCGTGTAGCGATGACGATTTTTTCTTATTTTTTAAGAATTTTAAAAAAATTTTGAAGAAAAATAAATCTTCATCAAACAAACTTGATGCAGATTTAAAATGTTCACCTAAATTTGAGAAGAAAGACCGATGTGAACTCAAGGACTTCAAATCAAAAAATGCTCAAGGAGTTTAATGCTATGAGTGTAAAGAATTTGGCCACTATTAGACTGAATGTCGAAATCTTAAATGCTAACAAGGTCAAACTTTTAAAGTTAATGCGACTTTAAGTGATAAAAATAAATAACATAAATCTAAAAAATAATCCCTCTTCTATCTCTTTCACATGTGGAAACGTTTTATCCGCATCTCGAGAGAGACTTTTGTCGGTGCTCCTCCTATTAGTTTCCTTCGTCTGCAACTCCTTCTCTCCGAAGATCTCTCGGCGTGTCTCTCCGAAGATCTCTCTTTCCCTCGTCGTGGCCATATCCTCAAATTGAGCGACACTGTCGAAGCATTACCCGTAAGCTGTTAAATTTGGCATTGCTTTTCTACGCGCGCTCTCTTTCTGTATCTCTGTTTTTATCAATTTTTCTCGCGAGTCGATTTCTGTATTTTTTTCAGGACGAAATTTGCGCGACAATCATGTCCACAGCGATAATAGATTCGAATTCGAATGCAAATGAGGTAAAATCTGAGCTCTCCAACTGTAAGTTATCTGTGGAATCCCCAGTTGATGCGAAACGGCACAATGCAAATCCCTTTAGGATCTTCATTGGCTACGATCCTCGCGAGGATGTCGCCTATGAGGTATGTAGATACTCAATTCTAAAGCGATCTTCAGTCCCTGTCGAAATTAAACCCCTAAAACAATCAGAATTGAGAGAGAAGGGGCTTTATCGGAGAGAGAGGGGTAAACTTGAGAGCACCGAGTTCTCATTTACTCGGTTCTTGACGCCTCACTTGGCGAATTTCGACGGCTGGGCAATGTTCGTGGACTGTGACTTCCTCTACTTGGCTGACATTAAGGAGTTGGTTGATTTGATCGATGATAACTACGCCATTATGTGTGTTCAACATGACTATGCCCCGAAAGAGGCCACGAAGATGGACGGGGTAGTGCAGACGGTGTATCCGAGGAAGAACTGGTCGTCCATGGTGCTGTATAATTGTGGGCATCCTAAGAATATGGTCTTGACGCCTGAAACTGTCAATTCCCAAACAGGTGCGTACCTCCATAGATTTCAGTGGTTGGAGGATGATGAAATCGGTTCGATCCCGTTTGTGTGGAACTTTCTTGTCGGCCACAATGAGGTGGTCGAGAAAGATCACAGCACTTTCCCCAAGGCGATACATTATACTCTGGGTGGTCCTTGGTTTGATGCTTGGAAAAACTGTGAATTTGCTGATTTATGGGTGAATGAAATGGAAGAACACAAGAAAAAGATAAAATCTAATGGTTTCTGAGTATTCTTTCTATGTTATTTTGTAGCCCTACATTATGTTCGCCATTGCTATGCTGAATTTGCTGCTTGTACTTCATATCTACATCCCTCGCGGATTTTTAGCGTTTTAGATTCTTATGTTTTAAAGTTTGAAAAGAGTCAGATTTATGTAGTATTATCTCTGATTTGCAGAGAGGGTATTCATCGATTAGATATAAGAAGTGTATGTTGTATTATTTCCATTGCATTGTAATGTCATTTATCAGAATAAATATCAAGTTTATTGATCCTCACTTGAAAATCGCCAAAGCTAAGTGGTGTTCTCCTCATATTTACACAAATTGTTCAACAGAAGCACGGAAACATATCAACCCCTCAGAAAATCATGGATCGTCTAGTTGTTGTGGCTTCCTATATAATCAATGTATCAAAATAAAACAGAGGAGAATTAAGCCCAAAGATTTGAACCTTCATTAATCTAGACCAACTTATTCTTGTATCCTTCTTTGGATTCTTTGGGGAAAGAGACCTTGATGCTGATGCTGCAAATTATTGATGCCCGCTTCTTCATGCTGTGCTGCTGCGCCCAGGGATCCTGCGTCGGATGAAACCGACAGCCCAAATTTGCTTTTTCTTTTAATTTGGAATTGACGAATCTGACCGTCTATTAACCGACGGCCCAGATTTAAAATATTTTTTAAAATCTGAACCGTCGGGTTAAATGTAATAATCTGATGACTCAGATTATGTAAAATATGGGCCGTTGAATTTGAGACACATGGACGATCGAGATTTAACTTTAAAATAAAAAAATAATAAAAATATTGGCCGTTGATTTTGAGACACGTGGACGGCAGAGATGCTGATTCCAAAATTTTGAAAACAACCCCCAATTCTCGTCTTCCCTCTCTTACTTTGTGAACCCTCTCGTCTCTCTCAACAAAACCCTAATCCTCTCAGTTACTCTCGCTGTTGCATCTCGCAACAGCTGAAAGAGAACGCAGAGATGTCATCCTCGTCGTCCTTCTCGTTCCTTCAAAGCGCCTTTGCTACATCACAGCAGCTCCCGCTCCCTCGGAAGTTGGAGATTTCGGGGCGGCAGACCCTTCCGGTCATCTATTCGAAGGCCCGTACTCGTCGACAGGACTGTGCCGCTCGCCATTCTCGCGTCAGGAAGAAGTTCCCTCCAATTTTCCTTCGCTTCTTCTTTTCACCGTATTCAACCGTTATTATATTCCTCATTCTCCGAAATCACAGGACCGTGATTTCTTTTTTTATTTAAATGTGATTTTTCGTGTACCGTTGCTTCTCTTCATTTTTCTCTTCTGCTCTTCTCCAAGGTTGAAGGTGACGGGCTTCTT
>JAODPA010140124.1:0-15935 GCA_025585075.1 Nepenthes mirabilis | reverse complement strand
AGAAAAATGACAAAACCCTTAAATATATACTAATCCAAAACAAAATCCGTAAACTATCAATAAAACACATGCATGAACGAGGGTAAAACAAATAGGTTAGGTGCTCACTATATTTTGTCACTCGCGTCTTTGAGTGCAATCTTTAAGTTTAATACATATATTAGGACGTCAAAATATATTTGTTTTTCATTTAATTCACTTACAATTGTTTTCATTAAATACATATGTGATAAGTTAACTATAAATAGAGCCTTTTTTTACTGGTGAAAAGGGGATTTTAAATATTTTTTTCTTTACGAATAGAGCTTTCCTCATCGGGAGAGGAATAGATACAGATCAAATAACAGATAATTGAGGTAGTGACCTCGATCTACAAACAGCAATACATGTGAACTAATACATGGCTCATGTAGATTTTATGTCTATTTCTATATAAATATACTGATATAAAAATATATAATATCATCTATTTATTTATTTTTATAAAAATGATAAAACTCTCAAATATACATAAATACAGAACAAACCCCCCAAACGATCGCTAAAACACATGCATGCATTGAGGTAAAATAAATAGGCTAGGTAAAACTTGCATGCACCACATTAAAACTTCAAAATAGAAGTAAAATATATTAGACACTGAAATAAATCAAGAATATGGCTTATAAATACTTGATTTAATCTCATACCAAGTAGATTTGATAGAATGATGCACTGATCTATCCCATTCTCTTTTTCCTTTCTCCTCTTCCTTCTCTATTTCTTCTCCTTTCCTTTCCTCCCGTGTGAATGTTGAACATTACTCGCTACCCCCATTTTTATAACCCAAACAACACTCGAGTGCTAACTCAAGTGGGCCTCAAGCATAAGCTCTCAAAAATCAATGCCTCAGGAGCTACTCGGGTGGTCTTCGGGTGCCCATTCTCAACACTTTGTGCCTCAGACACCCCTTGGGCGCACTTCAGGCACTGATTTGCGAACCGAATTTTCTTCAAATTCTACAAAATATAATTAATTCCAATGAATCCAAATAACCCAAAATAACAAAGACCACCAAAATAAATCAAATAGAAGCTAGGTATTATATGAGCGAAACAACATTTTCTTCTATCAACTCAATCAAGGGCAGAGCCATGAAAGTTTCATTTTTTGAGATATCTCTTGAATAAGCAATGTTAACCAACTTCCATTCATTGGACAGGGTCCAGCCAGAAGGGACCGCCATGAAAAAGTATCAATCCTTCTAGCCTTTTATTTAGTCCGAATTATCCCCGCTTATCTTATACTTTTTTATGGAAGTAAAAGAAATCCAACCACTCTCCTAATTAAATAAAAAAACTACTTTAATGGCTCTAGTGTTTACAAGAAGTTTCAGTAATGAAGAAAAACACACAGAGAAACCAAATACCTAATGGCATTGGGATAGAGGTGCGCCATAGGAATTTCAATGGCCTCTAAAATTTCAGACAGTTCCCTCACAACGAGAATACGAAGCCCTTCCTTCAAATGGATCTTGTAGATGGTAATGAAGCGGAGTTGAGGTGAGTAGGCTCTCTCATTGGATGAAGGAACCTGTAAGGGAACGTCGATATGAATATTAAACTTATCGTAAATATCTACCACATCCTCAATGGTAAGAACAGATGGAATCTCAACAACATATCTAGAAACTGCTCAAAGAACCATAGAAATGAGAAGAATCGAAAAGTAAATTAAGGTTGGGAGAAGTAAAATATGAAGAAGTGTAGAAGTGAAGGAGTACCAGACTTTAAATAGACAATAATTATAGACTAAAACGGCTTCATCCAAAAATGCCAAAGGGGTACACTTTCATGATGGCTGAAACATGTGTTAGCACGAGTATGCATTGCATTCTACTGTACTATTTGTAATGTCCTGACGCAGCACCTCCCAAGGCAAATATGTGCAGCGCCTCCCAAGAAAAATATGCACAACGTTGTATCCATTCTAATGCACTAGTCATAATAGCCTAACACAATGCTTCTTAAGGTAGTAGACTGGCAATATGTGACTCTGACACTTAGTTAATTACAATTAGACAAGTCGGCCATAATTAAAGTTGATCTAATCAATTGACAGATGTGCAAATAACGTATTCGTTCAAAGTAAATTATTACATGCTAGATTGTCGAAAGTCCGAGTTATTAGAGGTTCGAGTTGTTAGTTTTTCAGAAATTAAATAGCAAAAACTGGTATTCAAATGCATGTCCACTACTTGACGCATCAACCACTTAGAGAATGCAAATATATTGAAGCAATGTAAAGAAAGCAAAATATCATTTGGGTAGTTTTATTCGTTGAATCTTTTTACAATGTACAAGCTAAAACAACAAAAAAACAATTTGGATGAAATGGAGAAAGATACATGACAACAAACCAAAATAAAAAATCTTTCTTCAGGAATTTCAAAGGCATCGCAGAGGAAGGAAAAGAACAAAATCATTTGCCTAAGCCTTCAATATTTGCCTAGATCACCTCAAAAGTAAACATAAAATTGGGGACCTTATTATAACGACGAAGGTCTGGCTCTAGAACAAACGTAAAATAGAAAAATCAAAATAGTTTTTCATATAAAAGAAGGTAACCAAAACAGTCTTTAAACGCTTTCACGAACCCTAGTTTCAAAATTTTAAGAGAAACTTTCACCGATTCCAGCAACTGTTATTTGTAACAGCTAAAAATCATAATAATTCAGAATAGTCATACAGCTAAGGCAAATAAGTTCCTTAATTTACAACCGAGAGGAGGGCTCAATGCACATGTAACTCAAGAAGATATCAAATCATGACAATTGATGACAAAAAATAAAATCTTGCCAAATGAGACCTCTAATCAGCAAAACATCTAAAAAAGGGACATGCATTGATGAAGTTGCATCTAGCATCCCATCAATGGCATGCTAGGGGTTTGAATTCAAACATCTCAGAATGGGGGCTAGTGATGTACACAGCTTAAAATGGGTCATCCCAATACTTAGTTAAAAGGCCCAAATATTAATAGTCCAATAGAAGATGCCACCGAACTAATCGGGTAGTAGTGTTTGAATGTATGAATCAAAAGAAAAAGTTTAAACAATCATATATTAAAGGACTATAATGAGCTGCTTAATGGACCGATATAGAAAGTGGTCAAAAAGACTCTGTACTTAGTAGCCAAGTAGTCCTATCACTGAATAGAGACGGTCATTACACACTGTAAGTAATGTTTCTCACCAATAATCCGAAGCGATGTCATGCATACTCATTGATCTCAAGTGCTGACTATCTAAATAGTATCTCTGATTATAAATAGAATCTTTCCCTAGAGGAGAAGTTAGGGAGAAAAAAAAGCTACTCAATCAATTGAATACACAAGAAGAGTGTAGCCCTCTAAACATACATCATCCCTATCCTCTTTTACTTTTAATATTTACTTTCTCATCATCTTTCCAAACCTATTAAAAAAATTACTGATTTGAGCGTTGGAGAATATACCAAAGAGTGAATCCTGTATACCTTTTTATCTCTAATTTATTCTGTTGTAGTGCGCAGAATTCAAATTCATAATTACAAAAATCGGACTCATTTACATTTAGACATCCTAACAAATCTGTCAACTCCGTAATTTATATGTCAATTCGAATTTTTGAGACTCATTAATTTCTAATTATCATTTTCAAACAAACAAGATAGTGAGAAAAAAAAATAAAACAAATATCGCTGGCATTTGTATTTTTATCTTATTCTCCAAAATAAAAGTAGGATTTTACTTCCATTCACATTTTTTAAATTTTTATTTTTGATGAATCTATTCACCTTCATTTACCTTCTCAAAAACGCTTCCATATATGGTTGAGTATCTCCCCTTTCCTCTTCTCTTCCATAAAATGCCACACTATACAAACTTGTCGTGCAATACTTGTGTAAGTTTTGGTAGTATTTCTAAGCGCAAAATTTTGGTGTTCATAAAGATTGAGCTATAGTTTATAGTTGGCTCCTTTTAAATGGACAAGGATGTATGCCCATTCAGAGAGAATCAAAATGCCAACACAATGTACCCTTCTAGTTGTCCCAAGCGCCAATCCCTCTGGTTGTCATAACTACCTCTATTTAGGGAAGGTAACCCCATTCCTAGTTCGATGATTCGAATTATTGATACCAAGGGGACACCCAAATCATCATTACCATAAATGCCAACACAAAGGCAGTCATTTGGATATTCCTGCTTCGAGCACATCCCAAAAAGGTATATTATGTATTTATTGCTACTATGAAGTTTGTTTTACATAACAACAGCATTGATATGTCAATTATTCAGTACATACAGATCCCATTCTAGCTTTCCAGCAACTAAATTGGCAACAAATTTGCACTCTTGTTACAGGATTTTCCTCATGGGGTGATAAAAAGTTCTGTATGCTATGTTTCTATAACATAATTTGGCCGTGAGAAATGTGCAGCCAAGCTTTCATATCCTGGCGCTCTAGGATCAGACAAACCCACCAGCAGTGGGGTATAAACAGCACACCCACTTCTTTAGCTGGCCTGACTTCTTCTGCCCAATCAACTTAATCCTATGAATATAATTATCATCCACAGCAATTCTAGGACAGCCTTCATGCATACTTTTGCCTGACAATGGTGCTTCTATCGACCCATTTCTGTTAACATATGAAGCAGACAGTGCAAGAGGAAAATTTTGCTCGGCTGCTGCTGTTGCTGTTTTGCAAGGGGTCATTTCCTCTGAGAGAGAATTTGTTCCTGTAGGCCTGCATATTAAGGATGGATTAGGGTGTTAGTTTTATCCTGCATACGGAGAGCGGCATGCTCTCAATGAACCATTGAACTGCCAGATTTCCAGTCTTCATAGAACTTGTCAGCTTATGCATAATAGCTGCATGCAATTCAATCACCTGGGTAGGTCTATATTTTCAGAGTTAATGAGAACAACAAAAACCCATCAACGCATAGATTTTCCACCAGCACAATTAAGAAACACATGAGAGACATCAACCCCACAAGAAAGGAACAGCAAAGTGTCTGCATTGCTGTTATTTTCATTCGTACTTCACATGTTGCTTGAAAGATATAGTGAGGGAAGAAGAAGAAGAAGAAGAAGAAGAAGAAGTGAGAGAGGCTTAAGAAGAATCACATAGGAACACAGATTTTTTTTTTTCTTTTGGTGAAGTGCATGCCCAAGGGAAATTGAGGTTTACCACCAACAGTTAGAAAATGCCATTTACCTCAAATTGTGGAGGTCGAAGCAGTCCCTGTATTGCTGCGAAGTTCTCTCGATGATTTTCTCTTCTGTCGATTGTAAAAGAACCTCCTTGTCTGAGCATATCGCTTGACCTTCCCTGGCGAACCATTTAGGTTCACCTCTTTCCACTCCCGGCGAACCTTCCCTAACCTCCCGAATAGTAGAAATGGCTTTCTGTAAAGTTCCTAATGCTCGACTCACAAGAGGATTCAACTGAACCTTCTCTTTGTGGAAATGGCAAGATTCACGAACACTACTTGGCCACTCTGGTGAAGATTCTTCATTCGCCTCGGTGCTCTTACGAGTTCTCCACTTGCTATCCTCCTCAAAGTCTCTGCTTCCCTCATCCCCATCATCCTCAAATTCCATAGAGTCCTCCCAATCTTCTTTAACTGTTTGATAGTCGGACAAAGATTCGTTGTCGTCGTCTCTGCTCTTAAACGCAACCCTAGAGATTACATCATGATGCTGAGTACCGACTCCTGCACCCAAAATATTACATCGGTTTGATTTCCCATTCGAATAGAACGCTTCATGCACTCGCTTGAACAGCGGGTCATCCATGGCCTTGCCATAATTCTTTTCCGCTTTGGTTGTGGAAGTAACAGACTGTTACACAAAACATGCGCCTTTAATTTGTTGAATAGGCAGTGATGTAAATATTCGAAATTTACATGCTCATAATTGTCAATCAACTAATTTGAATAGATATTCCGGCTCATTGAGCAGACATGGTGCAAATTCAAACCTAAACATTTCCAAAAATTCAGACTTTCAGTTTTAGGGTTCCGTTATGTCCAGCACCTACAGTTTTAGCACGATCAACCTAATAGATAACTAACGAAATGAATGATGTCGCGACAGTGATTGGGAACTGTGAATGTTGAGGATGAATTCTAACCTTCTTGTAAAGCCTGAAAGTGTTGCTCACCACCTGCCGCGAAATGAAATTTATAAGCGTCGGAGGAACAAATTCAAGCTTCAAGTCAAATGTTTGTATCAACCTGCGCCAAAATTGGAAGTATGGAACTTAGATAACTGAAAAATGATGACGATCCATCAATTTAAATGCTACCAAAAATTACGCCTGGGGTTATTTTCTTTGATTTTCATTTTGAGCTTTCCATCTCGTTGGGTATTACCTAAAATTGACGCATTGATAGAAAGGAGCTTGCAAATAATTTATACAATAGAATCGGCTAAACTGTTAGAACCAAATTTGAACAATGGTCAAGCATGTATTAAAAAAGAATTTAACTGAGCTGCTAAATTGAATGGACATATTGTCAAATAGTTAAATGATTAAAACTTTGAGCACCTGAGTAGCCGAATTGTCAAGCATACTAAAAATTGATATTTTGAGTCGCCAGATAAATAATTAAACGGATAGTTAGTTCTACCGAATAGTTATATGAATTAAAGAATAAATAATTAAATCAATCGAGTAATTAATATACTCAACAAATAAGCATTCAACTCAAAATATATGAAATAGTTAGATTGTTCAAGTTTCAATCAGAGTAATGAATATGATAATAATTAAATATTTTATTTCAAAAAATCGTTACAAACTGATAATAAAGGTATAAATCAGCCAACTTTTCTTAAAAAAGGAGGAGCAATCCAAATAATAAGTATAGAGTTATAGCCCTATTAATACTTAAAACTCCATCAATCTCAGAGCCTAGCATTCTATCTTTTTACTTTCATGGAGCTCAATCTTTCATTCACTTGGAGCCCTTCTCTATTGTCTACTATCTCAAATCTTCAATTTCACTCTTTTCCCAATTTCTTTAAAAAGTTATAAATTTAAACATCAAAAAATATATCGAAAAAACAGTCTGATATCCTTTGATTTTCGTATTTGATATTGTAGTGTGTAAGATTCGAATAGAAATGTTTAATAGCTTGACCTAACTTTATTTGAATTATTATTCAAATTTAAGATATGCATTATTGGTACTATTTATGGAAGTGAGATGAAACCATCCATTCCTACTAAATTTAAATCATATCTGCTCAAAAATCTGAGATGAAGCCATCCGTTCCTACTAAATTTAAATCATATCTGCGCAAAAATCTCTCCCCTTTCATTGACAAACCAAAGATAATGAACACAAGGCACACGTATAGTCAAGCCAACTGTCCTATGATGTTTCATCTTGTGTCATCATTCTAGAAGAAGGCAGTCATGGGCATGCTCATTTATAGGCTAATCCAAACATTGGGGCTTTAGTCGTCCAAATTCAGGATATGTTAAAACAGCTTAAAATCCTTATGTGATAGAATTGAAGGCTAAACTCACAAGGATGAGGTCCTCCAAACGTAGACATTGACCTCAAAGATGAGGCCGAAGGGAAAGAAGATCCTCTTAATAGGAGGCTACTCTTAGCCAAAGATTCCAATGGCTCCCGAGGTACTCATTCATATGACTCTTTTTTTACTCAAATGATGGTTAACTTCAAAGTTGGGAAATAAAATCCTAAATAATAGAATCCTTGCTGCACCCGAGACTCTAGATGCCCTTTAATCTGAGAGGAAGGATCATACAATAGTATGTCCAAAAAGCCTCTCAGCTAAATAAGTACCGGGTGTGTCTGCCAATCACTCAAAATTAAAGCATTCCTCAACATGAAAAGAACTGCACCCATAACTAAAGCGGAGCGACGAATAGAGAAAATTGAACTATAGGCTTTATGAGGAAATACTATTAAAAAAATGACTAAATTAGGTCATACACCATTCATTTTAGATATAAAGCGGCATTAGCTCTCCCATAAATTTAAAATGCTCATGTTAAAACTGTATAACGGAAGTACGAATTTAATGGATCATCTAAATTACTTTTGAATATTGCTTTGCTTCAAAATTTTGAAGGATATTGCACTTTGTCTCTACTTCCTTTCAACTTTTAATTGAGACTCAATAATTTGATTCTACAAGTTATGATCAAATTCAATCTGATTTTTTTAAGAATTGGCTGATCAATTCCTATCACAATTCACTACCAATCAGAGAGAAGAAAAAATAATCTTGGCATCTTATTAGAATTAGATAGGCTTCTAATGAGAATCTAAAATATTTTTTAGCCAAATTTAATACCGCAGCTAGTGGCATATTGAAGCTCACCAATGAGATAAAGTTAAATGTCTACTTAATTACTATATAACCAGGTAATATTTTAAAATATTTAGTTTAACATAACCCCAAAACATTTTGGAGGTAAAAGTTATCGTTGGGCCTACATAGTGGCAGGAGAAACTAATGAAGTCAAATGGCTGGAATGTTTGAATCATGATCATCATTTAAAATCAAACAATGGAGGAAAAAAGCGAAATGGTAGTATCCTGTCTACTCGAAACTTCTAAAAGCAACACAAAACCAAATTGAGTGTTTAAAGAGAATACAAACTATTGAACCTCACACTATTGAATGACATTCGAAAGAATATTTTGATATAAATTCAGAATGAAAAAAATTCTTGAAATAGTCAAATCTGGTCCAAATTTCGGAAGGAGATGATTAATCTAAGTACTACTTTTACTATCATTCTGTGGGATACAATACTTAAGTCTACTGGACGGTTCAGAAAGAAATTGAGGTCTTGATCTAGAAATGATACCTCAAGAAGTACTTGTAGAATTCTAGGTTTGCCTCAAGTAAATATAAAGATGACAAGGAGTAGACCGAGCAACTACAAAATCAAATTATGGTAGAAGTCATTAATATGGTGTTAACCAAGCCAACCAACGAAAATGCTCTAGATCATCCAAATGAAGCTTCTACTAGCAAGAGATAAAAATTAGGGATAAAAAATGATATCAATTGTTTTAGTAATAATGATATGACACATATAATTTGTTTTCATTCTCATTCTCTTATTATATTCACACTCATTTTAGAAGAAATTTAAGATTATCAGTTGAAAGGAGTATTTATTGACAATAAAAATTTTAAAAATATTTTTTATTTTGATACATTTATTAAATTTGAGCTAAAAAGTAGCCAAATGGAATCATCAGACGGACCACTCTCGAGGCTTGATAATGCATTGATCCAAGTAAAGAGGATTAAACATCTAAAGGTTATAATAAGAACATATATAAAGATGGCTTCCTATTAGCTAACTTTTCAAGTTATTGAACTTCCTTCGGTTTACAATGCTACATTAGGAAAGCTCTACTTAACAACATTTGGAGCGGTTACTTTAATCTCACATCTTGAAATGAAGTTCTCAACCAAATATAGGATCGGAGAAGTTAAGGAAGACCAAATCACTGGACAAAATTGCTATTTAATACAAATTAATTGCTCGGCCCCTCATCAACCAATAGTAGAATTTAACTAACGGGATGAGGCCTCTCTTTAACAAGCTTAACCCAGAGAGTCACATCTTCAAATTCGTTTGAATCCAATAGATATGGCCAAGTACATTTAGATTAGTTCATCATTAGACCAAGATCTGAAACAAAAATTGATTTTCTATGGAACAAAATAGATATCTTTGACTGAATTCTAGCCAATATGATAGGCATTCTAATGGTAATGATGGTTCACAAGCTAAGTCTCGTACTTGGACATAAACCTGTTAAACCAAAAAATAAAATTGCTCCATTGAAAAGCTCATAGCAATCCATGAAGAGGTTATGAAATTAACTAATATTAGATTCATTAGAGAGGTAAACTATTTAGATTTGTATTTAATGTTGTCCTTATAAAAAAGATTAATAGAAATTAGAGGAAATGTCTCGACTTCATAGATATGAGTAAAGCATGTTTAAAAGATAGTTTCCTTCTTTCGAGGATTGATAAGTCGTAGATTGAACATCTGAATATCAACTATTAGACTTTATGGACGCTTATTTCGGATACAACTATTGTTTCGGATGAATCTAGAAGATGAGGAGATGAACTTGTCGTGACCAATCGGCGAACCTATCACTACAAAGTAATTTAATTCGTCTCAAAAAATGCTTATACAACTTATCAAAAACTAGTGAACAAAATGTTCTAGCAACATATTAAAAAATATATGGGAGAACATTAATGACATGTTTGTCAAAAGTGTACTTTTCAATGATCAAATTAATAATTTGGCCAATACATTAGAAGTACTCAGAATACACCAGAGGAAGTTAAATCTAACTAAATGTATATTTGGAGTAATTTTTGGTAAGTTCTTGGGATTCATTGTTATACAGCATGAGATAGATACAAATCTGAAAAGGATTAAAATCATAATGGATATGGAGCCACCTTGGACCGTTAAAGTGATCCAAAGGCTAATCATACGACTTGCTTCCTTATCCATATTTTTGGAGAAACTAGTTGAGAATTAGTTATTAATTTTCAAAGTATTAAGAGAAGTAAAAATAAACAGTTTTCAACAGATAGATGAATACCAACAAACCTTTCAAGAGATAAAAGAATATCAGGCATATCCATCTTTATTAACTTGTTATAAAGAGGGTGAAGAATTGTATGTCTACTTAGACATCTCAAAAATAGCTCTAAATGCTATTCTAGTTAGAAAAAAGTAGAGATTCAACTACTGATATAATATGTGAGTAAGACCCTAATAGACTCGAAGACTCGACATGTGTAAACGAAAAAAGTTACCTTAACCCTAGTTTTTGCTGCAAGAAAGCAATGACTATAATTTTAAACCCACAAAATTATGGTCATGACAAATTATCAAAGAGGACCTTATAAAAATCAAAAGTATCCTAACACTTAGTTAAATGATCAATTGAGTTCGGCGAGTTCAACATAGAGTTTTGCGTCCGATCCTTCATAAAGGGACAAACTCTTACATGTTTTATTGTTGAAACAGCCATCCTAATCTCAAAAAAAAAAAAAAAAGGACAAGCACATGAGGGCTACATCGGATGAATCCTTGCCCATATGGACATTATTTGTTGATCGGGTGTCTTCTCAAGCAGGTAGTGGAGTTGTGGTAGTTTTAATCTCACCTAAAGGATTTGAGATTGAATACTAAATTATGTTTGTATTCTTGGCTACTAACAAAATGACAGAATATAAAACTCTGCCAACCGAGTTGAAATTCACAGAAGAATGTTTTGTAAAGAATCTAATTGTATACAGTTATTCTGAATTGGTAATTAATCACGTATTGGCTTACTTTAAAGTAACTAATCTAGATATACAAAATATTTTCACAAGGTATAAAATTGCTTGTCATTGCTCGACAAATTTGAAATAATCATATCCTTAGACAAGATAATTAAAAAGCCAATTGACTTTTTAAGATAGCGATATGTGGTTATCTAAAACAGTACGTATGGGATATGAGAGAAGTGCTTCAAAGACTTAATATCGAGGAATAAGATAAAGTTTTCTAAATATCTAATGAGGAAATTCAGATAAGTCTTTATATTAAGTACCTTAAAAATGAAACTTTTCAGGTGATCCAATGGAGGCAAAGAGGATTTTAAAAATAGTTAGTTGTTATACTATAGTGGATAGATTGCTATGTAGAAGAGGTTATTCAATACTCTATATGCATTGTTTGACTCTAACAGATGCCAATTATGTTCTTGGAGAGGTATATCTTGGAATATATGAAAGACATATGGGAGGTAAGAATTTGACTATTAAGATTATAAGGTAAGGCTGTTATTAACCAACAATAAATAATAAAGCATGGAGTTAATTTAAAAATATGGAAACTGTCAAATTTATGATAGAGAACCCAAGCAGCCATATATAAAATTTCAAACTTTATAGGCTCTTTAGCCATTTGTATAATGGGGGCTAGATATACTCAATCAATTTCTTCTAACAATAGGTTAAAGAAAATTTATTATTGTTACAGTAGATTACTTTATCAAATGGGTGGAAACTTCTTATTGGCCAAAATTATAGAATAAATATAATATATTTTGTGCGCTAAAATATCATTTATAGATTTAGGATATCAAAAATTATAGTAACTGACAATGGTACTCAATTATCTGGTGAAAGGTTCACAAAATATTATAATGGCCTCAATATTAAATTGGTTCAACATTAATCTTGTATCCTCAAACAAAAATTGGTAAGTAGAAGTTACAAATCAGATGATAACCAATAGATTAAAACCAAATTAGATAAAGTTGTAGGTGTTTGGGTAGATGAAGTTCCATCCATAATTTGGGCTTACTGAATGATTCCTAGAAAAACCATTTGAAAAACACCCTTTAGTGTATATTATAGAATAGAAATAATAATCCTAATGGAGATAAGACTCCTGAGCTATCAAGTAAAAAATTTTATTTTAGATCAAAATTCTTAACTCTTCAAACAAAATTTTGATATCTTAAAGAAAGCTAGAGAATAAGCATACATTTGGGCGATAGTTTACTAATAAAGAGTCGCTTGATATTACAAGATAAAGGTGAAGCACTAGACTTTCAAATTAGGTGATTTTGTGTTAAGTAATGTTAAAGCAATCGAAAAACTTACGACCAAAAATAAACTATCATAATTTGAGAAGAATCATTCTTAGTATCAACAATATTACATAATAGGGTGTATAAGTTACACATTAAAAACAAAAAGTTAGTCCTAATAATTTAGAATGTCCTTCACCTCAAAAAGTACTACAACTTAGAAGGCCAACTTATGAATATAGAGGTATGCCCTATCCCTTATTTTGAAGTGCTTGTGTGTTATAAATTATTTTTAAAGCTATTAATACAAATAATTTTGAATTAATTTTTACCAATTTATATGCATGTATGTTATCAATATGACCATGATTGACCTTGAGTTAGACAATTACTTTAAACACCTTTTCTAATTAAAATATCAATTCAAATAAACAGTCATTGTTTAGATTTAATAAATCCATATAGCTTCGAGTATGATTGCACACCCACAACTTAAAAAAACTCAGGGGCTTGAGAATGGAATGTTCAATTCTATTTTAAGAGGTCAAAAAATAAGCTGAATGAAGTCAACTTGACTAAAAGTCAACTAACCTATTAAACCTCGAGAACGCAAGAAATGTGTAAGTAAATAAACTCCCTTCAATGGGATACATATGGTTAGCGAAATGATCAAGAATCAGCATTCATTTTCACTAGCAATAATTGTCTAAGGACTTAACTAGCAATCAATTCAGATATCTTATATTCAGAGACTTAAATATATATGCTTGGGGGCTAAATTGCCTAATCAATATCAATTTAAAGACAAAAGAAATTCAAAGATGGAAAAGTCTTAATATATACATCGAAGACCGAAGTACATTATCCTCCCACATGAGTATAACATAAAGTCACAAGATTCAACAACTAAAATTGATCAACAATCCAATGGCTGATCCTCAAATCCAAAACCTAGAGCTAGTTAGCTTGATTATTCTTTAAAGTTTTTAACTTTGGGGGTTAAAGAAGTTCCAAAATTTCTAACGTTCAAACAGCCAATGGAAAAATCAGGAGTTACCAAGGAGACTATCATCTTACAAAAATCAATACCCTCATTGAATCGAGAGTCAAGTAGAGAGCCAATTTTTTGGGGTTGAATACTCCTCCTTAATAAATTTTCAAGCCTTATGCATACCCTTAGTCCATCTACAGCACCAGCAATTATTGTCACATGTCATTTAGTATCAAGAGTTCTTTCTTTGAAAGGAGTGGCTTGATCTCTAGCGATAGCAACTTGATCGGCATGATTACATGATCTATTTATCCATTCAGCCACTTCTTTCTTAAGGTGAATTGATTGAACTTCAAGGATCGATACCCTAGTCTCAACAACCATAACTCTATACTCTAAACCTCTTATCATAGTTGGATCAATGTATGATTGAGATAAGTAATCAATCTTAAAGTCCTGACTTTGTAGCTTATTTCTAATTAGATACACCAGATTTTTGGATTACAAAATGGCTAAGTTAGTAATATAAAAATAAATAGATGACTCAAAACTGAAAGTCCAGAATCTATCTCTCGAGTTAGAATACTTTCTCTGTGAGCAAAACTTGATAATGATTAGGCTTCATTAGGGTCTAGTGTAGACAAGCGTCTCTAGTAAAGGAGAGAAAAAGATCTATGGAGCAAAGGAATCTCAAAATCTAGAGCCCCATGTAAGGCTTTGAAACCTGAATAACTTGGAGAGGATGGCAATGAATGAATAATAGATCCTCTAACAATATGTACACTATTATTTTCTAGCACAGGAGGCAACACAAGTTGTGGCAGGCACAAGAACTGGTTCAATTGATGCTGCAGAGCCAAATAAGTCTAGAATCCCATATTTAGTAATAATATGAGTATTGACTACTGGCTCATTCTCATATGAGGATTGATATAAATAATCGTGCAGCTCCCATAAAGAAATGGTGGAATCCTTTTCTTGAAATCCAAAGTAGGCGTTTCTTCTAAAGAACTAGTAGGAAAAGAGGCCATTGCTGGATGAGTAGATCTTTTGGCCCTCACCTCAACCTCAAATTCAGCAACGCAGGCATTAGAAATTTCATCAGCAATCTTCAAAACCTTGCCATTATCTGAACGAGGAACTGATGAGGTTGTAATGAAGTTGTTAGGCTAATCAATGCCAGCACTAGTATAAGAGCCTACAAAAATGTCCTCCCTCTTTTTTAAAGAACAAGGAGGCATATAAGCAGCAACCTCTTTTCCGATGACAATGTACTAATTAATAGCATCCAAAGTAGCTTGGATTAGAAAATTGATGATCTTATGCAACTTAGCTACATAATCTTTTACTAGATCATATTAAGATCTAGTTATAAAAGTTTCATTCTCAAGAATTAGAAAATGTTAGGTTAACATTACCCCATTTGTTTGATAAAATCCAATTAAAAGAAAGGTTAACCTATCCATTGAATTCCTCACCAAGTTTGAATTTTCACCACTTGTTTTAAGCTTCTTTCTAAGAGTTAGAGAAATCCACTAACTTTCTTGTTAAAGTGGAAAAATGACATTAACCATTCGGATATCTAATCTATGATCCTGTTGTAAAAAAAAAAAAAAAAAAAAAAACACATAATGTTATAATATATTTGATAGCATTAGAATGAAGACGTGTGATTTGAACCTCTAAGTTTCCATAATTTCAATGAATTCTCTAGCATGAGGAATCTAAAGGTCATCCTTCAAATGAGCTTCATAAACATGGTTTAAATAGAAAAGGTAGAAAGGTTAAAAAAATTAGAGGAATTGTTCTTTAACACGAAGACAGTAAGAAAGTGTAGTTAGAATTTAAAAAGAAGAGTAAAAACTGTTTGAGTTTGAAAGGGTAATCATAGTTGAAAACGACATATTTTAAATAGCAACGCTAATCTAAATGGCAAGTTTATCTCCCAACGTCTACTTGAATGTGTTACGTTTTCCTCTCAATTAATGACTAAAACACTGCATATTGAGATGATTAAAAAAAATAGCGTAATTCAAACACCACATGATACAGCATTGAATTTGCTGACCGCAAATCATTTAAGTTACAAAACTCATAAGGACAATGACATCATTAACTTCATTGTCAAGGTAAAATGATTCAAAAATCCGATTTGCCTTAAAAAATAAATTTGGTTGACTTTTATAATTTAAAATTTGAATTATCCATTATTAGAAATTTGAGATGCCAGAATGCCAAATTGTTAGATTCATACTTAGTCAACATTTGAAAATTTTTAATATTTTAAGATCAAT
>JAODPA010140113.1:0-15935 GCA_025585075.1 Nepenthes mirabilis | reverse complement strand
AGGTATTGAGGTTGTGTTGGTTTGATAATTATACGATAGAGGAAGAAAATCATTCAACAATCAATCAATCTCACTGTGTCTGCTTCCCAGCAAAATCCCGATACGCCACGGGAAGATTACTCCTTGGCCCTCGACGTCTTTCTTTCACTATGTCGGAACCGCTTGGAGTTGAAGCCCCGGCGCAAAGCCAAGTAACAGCGATGACGGCGGCCGAAGAGGGATCTAAGAAGCCTCAGCAGCCACAGAAGCTCGTTGTTTTGGCTGACCTTAATGTTGATCCTCCTGAGATTGAGGACGATGATGCCAACGTCGTCGTTGCTGCTTCTGATGCTGCTAGGTTTCGTCGACCTTCTCTCTTTCTCCATCCCCTTCTTCTAGCCTACTGTGTTACACTGATCTTTTTCTCATTCTATGCCCCGGTGAATTCTTTTTTTTTTTTCTTTCTAATTTTTGGAGTAGTCGTTGGTTAAATTTAGGTGACCTAAATTTGTAATGTGTGACTGTTTGTTTTGTTTGGTGGAATTGGGAACCGTGAAGCTGAAAGTTGATTTACAGGAGGAGTAAGAATTCACCACCTCTTTGGGTTTTGCGAATTTCATTCTTAATGGAAGTGGACGTAATTTTAGTTAAAATTAAGCCAATACGGTAAAAAAAAAAAATCTCTTTCTTTTCCTTCTAACTTCTTGACGGGCACCATTGAACGTCTGAAGTCATTGAGTTTTGTGATACACTGCGCACTTTGCACTGTACTCTTCCTGAATGTCATTTTTACGATTTATTTCCCACAGGATAGGGAAAAAGCCACTTCCTATCTGTATTCTGCAGATCATAGGGGTAAATACAATGAATCGATGTGTACTAAACTCAGATTGATGCGTTTATTAGCCCATTATGGATCTCTCTGACTCTAATTTGCCCTCTTTTTTTGTTTTCCTTCTCTTTATAAAACCTATCAAAGAGAATCTATTTTAAATATTCTGGGTGATTAAAAAAAAAGGGGGGGGGGATCCTTGACGTTATATTAATTAGTGAATTATAATGGATTAGGTGAGGTAGAAATATGCTCGAAAGAAATATGCTCGAAGGATCTAGCTTGATTGAAAAATAGCGCCCAAACCTTACAGGAAAGTAGTAAAAGTGGCTATTAGAGCACTTATGCGGTATGGCAGAGAATGCTGGGTGGTTAAATGTTGACATGTTCAAAACATGGTAATTATGGATATGAGGATGTTGAGATGGATGTATAGTGTATGCTCATATGTGAAGATAGAGAATATACCGATAGAAGGAAAAATGCAGGAGACGTACTTGAGTTGGTTTGGTCCAAAGTGACGTACTTGAGTTGGTTTGGTCCAAAGAGAAGCCCATCTCATGCACTTTGATAGAAAATGTGGAGGAAGCTCAATTGTATTCGAGGTTGAGGAAGATCCAAAAAGAGTTTTAAGAAAACTTCAAGAGTGATCTTGAACATTTGGGGCTAGTGTCGGAAGCGGCCTTGAAAAATCAACACGCTTGAATGCACCATGAAGAATCCATGGAGCTTATCCTACTTAGTAGGAAAAAGATTTCTGTTTGGTATGGTCTGCTTCTTCTTTTGAGGGTGGGGGAATGATACAAAAATTTTTAAAGTTGAAAGATGCTGAAAGTCGGTAGCCTTGTCTGCATGATGTGTGTACAACCAACAACTGAAATCGACACCTGAGAGGGCTATACTTTTGAATATGAAAGGGTGCCCATGATAAGTATTATCTTGTATCATTGGGTATAATATTGGTTGAGCAAAAATAGTCTCTATGCAATGTAGAAATAGGGCTACTGCTACATATATCCAATCCTTCCTGGACCCCACGATGTGAGAGCCTTATATACTCGGACATGATATATGAGTGAAATTTTGGTGTTCTATTTGATTAATTTCTAAATGGTGCACACTGTTGTGTTAGTTTTTTAATTAGACTTAGCCCAAAGTCTGAACCTTTTTCAACATGGAAATACTAGTTTGAAAAGTTGCATTGTTTGATTTTAATGACTGTTTCTGTGCAGGGTTACTACTGATGAAAGCTGTCTGGATAAGAGTGGCTTACTTTGTAAAGGAAACAATGACATTGCAGAAGGCGAAGGGAAAAGGTCAAACAAATTGGGAAAATGCCGTCCAAGATCTGGTAAAGTAGAGGACCATCTTGACTGTGGTGCTGATGCAGATGGCGATCAGCATTCACAAGGGGTTCCCTCTTCCCGTGAAGAAAAAGTTAGCAGTCTTAAAACAGTGAGTTCATTTATCATGGTGGTACTCAATCTCTCTAGCATGTTCAAGGTTTTGTCTGGAACCTCTGAAATTTCGGAGTCACTTATGCTTTCAGACTGTGACATCCCTTTCCCTTGGTGTGGTGCCCTTTTGAATGCTACCTTGTTAGAATATCACTTTTCCATCATTCTGCTTGCCTTCCTTCTTGATCCTCTCTTCCATTTCTTTAATGGTCTCCCCTGGTGGAATCACAAGCTTCTTCTCGTTTCTAATTCTTCCCTTGGAATCACTTCCATTCCTTGTTAGCATCAACAGCATTTCTTTCTCTATGCATGCTGAACCGTGGACGTGGTAGGAAGGGGTTTGATGCTGTTAATAATTTGATGTGCCAGTTTATTTTCTTAATGCTTCTTTTGACCTTTTTTGGGATGTGCCAGCTGGCGGGAGTGTTTTTTCCAAAGTATTTTTTCTTTATTTTTATTTTGTTGGGAGAGGGTAGAGAGAATTTAATACTGCCACAGCACTTGACTTTTTGAGGGCACAAAAATACACCTATAGCAGGCCTTCCTTGTTGCTTACACGAAGGGAAAAAAAGCACACCAACTGAAAAATGATGTCAGCCAGAGATAAACCAATGACTTCCAGAATATTAAAGCTAACTTACTGCTGGAGTTGCTGAAGCACTGCTCTGAAGTTTTTTTCTACAGTATTGCTTCTATCTTGGAAAACTGTTTGATCCCTTTTTTCTAACACAGGTTATGCCAGTGGAATTGTACATATCCAAGTTCCTTTTTTTGACCTTTCATGGTTTGGAAAGTCCTATCCATTTTTTTTTTTTTTTTTTATCATTTTTGAGGACTTCTCTGAATGAATAACTTGGGCAGGATAATATTCTCTTAAAGATAGAGAATAGGGACATTAAAACCAATGTTGAAGAAGTCCTAATTATGCAGTGCACAGAGCAAGTGATGGATGATGTATGTAAGTTGGCCAATCCAGGTTCATATAGCCAATTTCAGTGGTCTACGGCTCTAGTCCCCTAGTTTTTGAGTGTTGTTATAGCCCTCTCAATAGAGAAGCTCTCATATTCATGTAACAATTAGAATTAGAAGTTAAATAGATTGATGATGGAGATTATATTTGTAATTTAAATGACCATTTAATTTATATTATTCATTCAATTAACTTCTAACGTTGACTGTTGAGCAAACATGGGACCCTTCTGAGGGCCATAACAGCTCTCCAAGTTTACCTGATGCATGCATGTTGCAGGTGATGTTTAGTATCCTAGGTTTATTCCATTCTCTCATACTGGATGATTGATAGGGGAGGGGAGGGGAGGGGAGGTTTTTCCATTCCTTCTCCACTGAAAAAAAGAAGAAAATTTGTGGTGATCCTACGTTGTGGGCCTTAGGTTTTTCTTTGGTGATTGTTGACCTTTAATAGTCCAAAGGAATTTTTCAACAAGTGAAAAAAGAGGACTGAGGATGCCTTACAGTTCCTCCTATTTTAATTACATCAGAATACTGCCTTATTGTTCCCCCTATGTGTGCCCTCAACTGAAGTATTTTTTGAGTAGGACTGCTCTATGCATTTGATATTCTGTCCATATGTGGAGGTCAAGCTTGGCAATAGCAGCTTTTCTGAGGATATTAAAGCCTTGCATACTGGAGTAACATCATTCAGATGTGGAGAAATAATATCAGCACTTGTAGCTTTTTTGCTTCTTGAAACAACTGAAACTTAATGCTTGTTTCTTGTTTCCCCTCTCTGCTTCAGGTGCCCGGATGCATATGTTTGAGCTGAATTTCAGCTTTTGTGCTGCCTTTAGGTTGCCACACCTTTGCTTTAACAGACAACTGATACTTGTCATATCCTATTCCCTTACTTTTCTTGGAAATCTTAGACTTTTGTTTTACATCACACTTACTGAAACAAGTCCTCATTAGATATCCTCCAGCTCTACAAGGTCTAAAAGTACCTTTTGCACATCTGTTTGATGTTAAATTATAGACCATGCGTGATGTGCAGCCAAAGTATATACTACCAAGTCTGACTGCTGTATATGCTTGGGTGAGCCGTTAGACAATTTATTTAGACTTTATGTATTTATTTCTTATTTAGAAATATCAGTCTCATGCATGTAACAAGATGGTGTATATCCACTGGTCACACATTTGATTGCACAATGATGCTTAATTACAACAGAAAATGCCCCTTGTGCACTTGCAATTGCTGCCAATAGAATCAATGCCAATTTCAAAGGCAACTACACTGTTGGCATACAAAATACTTTTGTTTCCAATATTATTGGAAGAAGACAAGTGACATTTTTTTTTTTAATTCTTTGGTTGATCTAATGCAAATTATTGATTTAAACTAACAAAAACATCAAAAAAATTGTGTAAACATTTATATAAATTCAGATGCGAAGAGGATTGGCATATTAACTCACAGTTGACTAAGACAGCTGACTGAAGATTGAAGATATATTCATTGTTAAGATTTGATCAAACCAAAATGCCTTCAAAATCTGCATAGGCGGGGTGAGGTGGGGAAGTCAAGCCAACTCTGTTGGGTGAGACGTGACAAAGTCTGTAGCAGAGTAAGAGTGAGAAAGAGAGTAGAAAGAAACTCAAAGTGGGATAATTAGGGAAAGGGGAGGGCAATTATAGCTCATATGGTTATTTTGAGATTAGAGAGTGACAGAGGGAGACTTTAAATGAAAAAAATATGTTGAATAATATACCGATAGGTTGAGACTGCCTATATTTCTTGGAGGGCGAAATTGAGGTTTGGGAATTTCGGGTGGTGAAAGGGAAGAGATGAAACGCTGCCTGTGAATATTTTGATTGCTGCATAGGTTATCACATGAGCTGAGATACTTGGAGTTCTGTTCGAGATCACTTGGTTAGAACATGTTTTAACTTGGCTCAAGAACGTAACATGTATTGCTCAAGCTCTCATATGAGCTTGTTTAGTTTATAGGTTGAGCTTGAGCTAGGCATTGCTAGGTAAATTCTTGTATAACATGTGAATGCTCAGTTAGAACCTCGAGGTGGGCTCATTCATAGAATATCAATTCAACTAGTGCTAATAAAGTCGGTCGCATCTTCTCTGTCAAAGACAGCAGTGGAACTCAAGCTCAACTGATGAAGTTAACAAACCAAGCTCAAGTAATTGTGAACTCTTAAAGAGCTGAGCTTTGCTCAAGCTTGGGTCAATTGGTTCATAGTCTTAATTGGGGATTAAGGTGCCTGTGTTTCATTGACTAACATTTTAATGATAAAATAAGTTCATAGTCCCAAAGTAGTTCTACCATTCCCGAACCCTCCATAGTAGGTGCATCCGTGTACTAGGCTGCCCTTTTACGTCCTAGAATTCATATATAATTTTACGTAGGTGGATACGTTGGTTTGGGGTCTTGGGGATGTTTTTGTATTTCAGCTGGCCAGTGTTTCGATTCACCTGACCATCCTATTGAAAAGTTTTTTTTATCAGCAGTGGATCCTCTATATTATGTTGGATTCTGAACAGCCCAGTCCCCACAAACTGGTTTTGAATTCACCAGTCTCATCCATTGCTTAGTTCCTTTGCAGTTTCTGATTCAAATTTGACCTACTCCTTTGTAAAGTAGCACTAGATTAATAGCCCATTTTTCCAGGGCCTTGATGGGAGATTTTTCTTGAAGTACGCACCTTATTCCTGTGTTTCGCCATCATTGACATGTTCTTTTCTAATCTTCATGAGAGTTTAATTTTCTTTTTTCTTTTTTCCTTTTTTTTTTTCGGGTTCTGATTGAGTGCATCTCTACTTCAGATCATTTACAATTTCTGTTATTTAGGTGCAAGTATATTTCTTGTTCCAGTTCGGCAGTATTTTTCTTGACTTTTGTAAGGATCTACTGATGGAGAAATTTCTCCTTTACCGAAATTAGTACAAGGGAAGAAAATGGGGAGAGGCAAGAAACTGAGAAAACTGGAAAGGTAAAACTTGAGTTCCTAATTTGAAAAGAGAAAGGGTCTCCTAAAGAAATTCTGGTTCATAGGTAAAATTTATCTCCCTCAGCGCTTAACTCATTTCCTAATTTATACTTCTTACTGAGAATATATTGCTAATGATTCTAATTTTTTGAAAGCAAGTAGTTACATCAAGAAGGAAAACAGATAAAATAGAAGAATCAATTTCAGTTTTCCTCTGTCATGTGCCTTGTAAGTGACCCTGCTGGCCGTTGATTTAATTCCATGTACTTCTCACATGATCTCGAACCTCTCCAAAAGCTGCCCTCAATCTCCCACTCTACTATTGGATGGTGATAATCCTGCCACCTGTGCGGCTATGATTGGCTCCTCCTGGGCTCACCATTCCTTTTTCCTGCACTCCTGTTGCCTCATTCTGAAAGCTTTGTGCCACCTGTGTGGTCGTGATTTCTTCTCTTGAGCCTAGTGCCTTTTTTCATGTGCCTCTGTGGGTCTATTCTGGAACTTCATGATGGCTCCCGCCATCCTTCACCCAACAGTGGATGTAGGGATGCGTGTATGGCTATGATGAAAGAAATTTGAGCCTTTCACTACAATGTTTATTTTCCTGTGATTGAGCTTCATTTTGCTTTCAAATGCTTCTTCCCTCTGCTGCGTCTTCTCAATTCTCCTATCCTAGGGTTTTCTATTCTCTTTGACTTCTTTATTCTATTATTATGGAATTCTCTATAGCCGCTTACAAATCTTGATTTCTTTTCCATGTTTGTTTAATTGCTTGATCTGATCAGATTCTGCAGAAACATTGAGGAGTCAAAATGTTTTTGAACCAATGAAATGAAAGATGGTTATTTTAATAAAGCTATTACCTTCCTGTTTTCAGATTCTGCAGAAATATTGAGCAGTCAAAATGTTTTTGAACCTATGGAATTAAAAACAGGTACTATAGTAAAGCTGTTACCTTCCTGTTTTCAATGTGACTGGTACAGACAATGCTTGCAGGGTTTGGTTCACGTGGCAAGGAAGACTCCCAAAAATGCCCATGCTCATTTTTTACTTGGTCTAATGTATCAAAGATTGGCTCAGCCACAAAAGGTAACCCCTGAAGCTAACAAAATCCATTCAGGTGCTTATGTTGCAGTGTGTTTGCCACTCAGTGAAGTGGTTGCAATTTAGGCTGTTCTGGCATATGAGAAGGCAGCAGAGATTTTACTCCGTTCTGATGAAGACATTGACAGGCCAGAGCTGCTTTCACTGGTCCAGATTCATCATGCACAGGTGGCTCTTACAAATCCTTTGTATCGTGTCACTTCTTGTGCTTCCATTCATGTCTCTGCATTACAAGTTGAATAGTGTGCAGTGCATCCTCCTGGAAAGTTTAGGGGATTGTGCTATGGATAAAGAAATCGAACCTGAAGAGCTGGAGGAAATTATTTCAAAACTTAATGAATCAGTGCAATCTGATATTAGACAGGCATCTGTATGGAACACTCTAGGTGTGATTCTTCTTAAAACCGGTCGTCTGCAGGTGTAGTCACAATCCTTCTGTGACCATCAATTTCACATTTTTTCTATCGTTACCAGATCTAATAAAGCATTCTTGATATTCTAGAGTGCCATTACAGTTTTGTCATCTTTGTTGACCTTGACCCCCGACAACTTGGACTGCCTCGGAAATCTTGGTCTCGCTCACCTGCAGAGGTAAAAGGCGGCTATGAGGTTTTGTCTTTCTTCATCTTCTTATTATTATTATTACAGATCTTGTAAGTGTTGTCTATTATTATTGATAATCCTTCAAGCATTCTGTGCCATACCAGCTAGTCTTGCAACCTTTATCATTTAATGTCGGCAGAGTTGCCTTTACTGGTTGTATGGAATTTATTAGTAGGACAAGATTTTGGATAATGAAATCTATAAAAAATTGTCCTTTTCTAGGTCGTGGGATACTATATGTGCTAAAATGTGTATGTTTGATCTAGATGTTGTTGTCCCTAGATTTAAATATGGGCCGTGACACATAATGTGGTTTCACCACGTTCAAGCCTGTCACAACCACATTGTTAATTCCTCAATCTCAACCCATTGTCAATTTGTTGAATATAGACATCCTTGTGGTACCGTGTAAGGCCCATCTCCTGCCATTTTGACACCCATGTTCCCTGGATTCAAATTTGTCTTCCAATTTGTTTGGGAGTTATGTGGGCAATTCGAGAGCTAATATTTCTGTATTTTGTGGTTGTTTTCATATTTATTAAAAGGGAGCTTTGGGAGTTTCTATATCACCTTAAGAGGTGTTAAGTTAGAACCTAGTCTGCGTTTGAAGTCTAATTGACATTTGCCTGCTAGGCAAGTAATTTGTACCATTTATGCTGATTATAGAGTTGGACAAAAGTAGAACTGGAGATTGCTTAGTAATTATGCAATCAGGGAATAAGCGCACATCAGTTTATATCACCAAATAGCAAGTGCAGCAGCCACCGCTGACCCTAGATGGGCCTGCTTCCTCTTCTAGGTCAGCATCCTTTCATATACTTGCAAACCACCGAGCAAAAACCCACTTACATGCCTCTGCTATCCATGGCAATGGAAATCTTACTCCGCAGCCGGTTTACACTTCCATTGGACCTATGTTCTTAAAGGAGCACCTCAAGTGCAGCTTGGCCAGGGGCTCAAAGCTTGGTGCCTCAGCATATTTAGGCAAGGCTCATGCCAATAAGCTCACACCTAAGATTTAAGGCGTGCACCTTTTGTGCCTCATAGATCTTTTGTCAAGAAAAGTTAAAATTTTCTTTTTAAATTACTCATTATATTTAATTATTACTTTTGATACTAATTTAGTGTCGGTGAAATTGGTATTACTAAAAATAATGAGTGGCTGATTAGAAGACCGGATGAAGATTATGATAAGATTAATAAATTTATATCTGAGGATGCTTATTTGACAAATAGTTTTGTAGCTAAAGTTATTGGAGTAAATGATATTATACATCATGTTAAATTGAGAAACAATGTGAATTTTGAATGATATCTCCATCTTGGGCTACTTTATTGGAGTTTATAAATAATAAAAATTCTAACTTGAAAAGACAGATAAAAGTGAAGTTGTTATTCAAACCTATAGGCTATGGAAGTAGAAACAGATGATGACGACAAATATTGTTCTTTGCTTTGTGCATCTTGATAACATTATTTTTAGTTTGTTTATGAATTTCACTATTATTGCATGTTTGTGATTTGTGATAGCTATTAATTGCCGTCTTTTATGTTAGTTGCCTTGTGAGTTATTTGATTATTGTCTAAAATATTTTTTGGTATCTTTTATTCTATTAGTCTATTATTAACTTTAATAATTAAAATTCTTTACAAGAACATTCTATATACATATTTAATAAATGAACATCTCACTTTTATCAAGCTTGTGCCCGTGCCTTGCATCTTATGTCTAGGCTTCAGGACCCTTTGCATTTCACGTTAACAACACTGTCTTGGACCTACCAGCCTCATTAAACTTTCAGATTCTGAAATACTTCTCTAGGGAATTCAGTAAGTACTAATAACAGGCGATGTATCAGATGTTAAAAACTGAGTTTACTACAAGTATGAGGTCTGCCATCCTTCATATGTAGAATCACGGGGGGAATGGTTTGATATGACACAAGTCTTGTCTCTCAGTACGCTGACACAGCCCAGCCCGAGCCCCAGTATACTTACCTAGTCTTTAAGGAAGAGTTCCGTTTACAGCTCATATTCTTCTTTGATATTATGGGGAAACATTAGTGCCGATAATTTCCAATTTTATTATTAATTATTCCCTTTATTTTATTAGGGAAATCATATAAGCTAGCTTAGGAGTGCTTCAGTTACAGGTCTAGTCTAGGTTTGACTCTACTAATATTTCTTGCATAATCTACAGAACTTATTCCAGTTAAATTGGAATTTAGACAGAAATTGTCATAGGACTATCATCCTGCATCACCTAGCAACACTTATTTTATGTTTCATCAATGAGGGTAACATCATGATTATTGTATGTGTTTGACATCAATTTAACTTCTCTTTGTGCTTACCCCTTGCCACTCATATCTTAGCCAAGGTTATATGAGTCTGGATGATTCTGTTTCTAGTTGCATGAAGCTGTTCATTTATAGCTTCTATGCTTAATTTTAGTGCTGTTGTGGTCTATGCTATGAATATTATAAAATCCAAAATAAACAAAAAGTAATTAGGAGCAGAACAATGTATTTGTCCACATGCCCTCTTCCCCTTCAATAATGAATAAATATCAATAAAAGTGAGGATTTATATATTATTTACTTCTTCAGTTTAGACAATTTATGCAAAAAAAGAGAGGAAACAAGAACATAAAGGGTCTTTGCTGTGTTCAACAACATTAGTTTCCCTGGTCACAAAAGGGAATATACTTTTTTTTGTTTTTATATTCCAAAACCTTTCTTTTTATGTGGGTGATTCTCGTCATTCAGCTGTTTTGGAACATCTTGTTTTCTATTTTTGTTTCGAATTGGGTATGTTAATGTTTGATAGGAACTAAATACGGAGTCGTGGCTTTAGATTGACTCCCAAGCTAATGACACTATAAAGTAATCTGCTTTCAGTGGGAATTTGGAGGCTGCCTTGAATATCTTCAGGGAAGTAATTCTGAAAGATCAAGGTCATCCTAGTGCTCTCATCAACTATGCAGCCATTATCTTGTGCAAATATGGTTCAATTGTTGCAGGTATCAGTTTGATCCATCTTGATCCTCTGTTCAATGATTTATTGCTTGTTACCTATTTGAGCGAAATGAATCATCATTAGGTGCTGGGGCAAATTCTGGAGAAGGAGATGCTCCATGTCCAAGTATATCTGCCAATGTTGCGAAGGAGTGCTTATTATCAGCACTTAAAGCAGATCCTAGAGCACCTCATACATGGGCTAATCTGGCCAATGCGTATCATATTATGGGTGATCATAGGAGCTCTGGCAAGTGCTTGGAGAAGGTTCTCATTGCTCATCCCTATAAACTTTGGTTCCTTTTTCTGTCAAACTATATGTGAGACTGAAAATCTATCTCTGTACATATTTCCGAGATAAATTGCTTGTTTTCAGTATTATTTATAACTAACATTTTGGATTTTATGAATTGATTGTGATATTACTGCTTCCCTAGGCAGCAAAACTGGAGCCCAACTGTATGTCGACACGATATGCAGTTGCTGTCCATCGCTTGAAGGATTCAGAAAGATCACAAAGTCCTAGTGAACAACTCTCCTGGGCGGGAAATGAGATGGCTTCAATACTTAGAGAAGGTGATCCGTTGCTGATTGAGCCTCCAATTGTCTGGGCAGGGCTAGCTATGGTTCACAAAGCCCAGCATGAGATCACAGCAGCATTTGACACCGAACAACATGAGTTAATGGAGGTTGAAGAACGTGCCATGCACAGCCTAAAGCAGGTGTACTGCACTGAACGTGTTTTCTTATGTTATAGATCAGCTTTCACTATTTTGGATGCTAGTTTTGATGGATAATTATATGAGATAGTTGATGGAAAGATGCATGCAAAGCCTGACTTTGCCATGGAAAGTGTCCAGAATATGGATGAAAATATCAGTGTCAGTATTGATCGTGATTGTATCAGTATTGGATAATATGTATTAGGTTAAGATGTATTGGGAGACTTTTTTTTTTTTTTTTTTGAAAATTGTGAGCCATATCGGCTGATATGTTGCAATATATTGTCTATACAAAAATATATCGTAATATTGTCATTGTATTAGATGGCTGATACCGATATATATCGGCTAATATTTACGTCTATGGTCCATAATGCTTCACTATCTATGAGTTAAATTGTCCCATTTTCTTGTACTGTCAAACTAATCTGAATACCCTGGCAAAAAATCAAATTGGACTGAATCAAGGTCAATCAAGTCAATTGTGATAGCTGAACCTTGCCTCGTTTTGTATGGATATGCAATTCTAGAATCTAAGTGTGGTTTCCTTAATGGCAGTGATTTTGATAATATATGCACATACATATACGGATCTTATACCTGTTCCTACAAGCATGAGTGGAAACGTAGGAATCCAAAAATATGCTGAACCACTTAACGTTTTCCTGACACAGATTTTCCAAAAATGGGTGATCAAAATATAGATCCACTATGCGTATCTTGGTGGTCATTTATTCTGGTGGTTTTCTTTTATTTTTTTGGCTGAATCCTTCCTATTATTTAAAACCGACTCCTTAGGACAAAGAGAAGAGCTAATTTCAAAAAACTTCTTGACTAACAAGAAAAGAAGTTAGAAAATTGACAAGATTGTGGTCTTCGATCTTTGACAATGTAGTCTTAATGTTCTGCTCTCTGGATTACATGGGTTTTGTGGTGCATTTTCTAGTATATACACGCATCAACTGTTGCCTCATTTACATTCATATTTATCTTGTTGTTTCTAAAATTTCTTCTTTCTCCTATCCAGAGTAAAAGACAGTCAAGAAAATATTCGGGATTGTATTTATTTGTATTTTTATGGGACAGGCAATAGGAGAGGACCCTGATGATTATATGCAATGGCACCAGCTGGGCCTTCATTGTCTTCGTACCCAGCAATTTAAAATGTCGCAGAAGTATCTCAAGGCTGCAGTCGCTCGATTTAGGGAATGCAGCTATGCTTGGTCAAATCTTGGTACACTCAAACATTATATTTTATTCTCAAATCCGTTTCCTAAGTAATTCTCTGTTTTTCCACGCGTGCTGCTCGTTAACTGTTTCGTCATCAGGGATCTCTCTGCAACTAGCGGAAGAGCCAACGCAGGCTGAGGAAGTATTCAAACGAGCCTTGTCGTTGGCAGTGTCACAGCAGGCGCATGCAATATTTTCAAACCTGGGGAACCTCTATAGGCAGCAGAAACGACACGATTGTGCAAAAGCAATGTTTGCGAAGTCCCTCAAGCTCTATCCAGGATATGCTCCTGCATATAACAATCTCGGTCTCGTGTTTGTTGCCGAAGGGCAGTTGGAGGAAGCCAAGTTCTGCTTTGACAAGGCTTTACAGTCCGATCCCCTCCTCGATGCTGCCAAATCTAACATGGTTAAAGTCGTGGCTTTGTCTCGAATATGCATGAGCTTTCCTTCATGTCTCCTTCAAGACTAAATTGAGTCTGATTTTGGAACGGCAGGATCCATTTGCCCTCTGGAGCTCATGATTCCTTCTCTGACAATTTTTCCCCGAGTCCCGGAAATGTTCTATTTTATTGCAATCAAAATACCTGTTAACTTCGTGAATCTTGCAATCTTCTTGTTCTAGCAGCCTCGCATGACCCTTCTAGTTAGAATCAATCTTAGAATTGATGAATTTTGACAGAACGATGAACTCGATTGTGACAGATGAAAACCTCATGAACTCAAAATGGAAAAAGCAGCAAACGTCTCTGGATTGAATCGGCCCATCCTGAAAGCTTGAAGCATGGATCTTCATCTTCTCCACAGCATTATACATTTGATCCCCTTATCTCTGGGCTCAATTCAGGCTTCATTTGATCCTCCTGCTAGTATGTTTCCTGAAACTTTCCTTCATATTGGAAGTCATTTCTCCGGTCGCGCTGTGGACTAGCATCCATGGCAACCTTGGAAGAAAGAGCTGCTGTATCACAACAAGCTCTCAAGCTAAGTTGATCACCCTCTCTGATGGCGGCACTGAAGCATAATTGCTCGGCAGTTCTGAGGAAGTCTAAATTGATGGATTTCTGTATTTATTTTGCAACATATTGTATGAGACTCTATGCAATGTAATGCCTCGTATAATCTCTATGCTCATCTAAGTATGACAGTAGGCCTAAGTTTTTTTAATAAGAAATGCTATGTTTATAACTGCTATATACCGTCAATTCGCATGGCATTTTTGTTGTTGTTCCCAGATCTGCTTTACCAGCTTCCTCAGCTCCACTCATCCTCCTACACCTCCGGTCAATTTTTTTTTTTTTTTTAATTTTTCTAGCATTTTTTGTTATATTCCTAAAAAAGAAAAAATGTGGCATTGGTGAGTGAGTTTCTGAATAGAATATTAAAATTGATGATTTTATATTGGTGAGTGATTTTTTAAAAAATTATCTAAATGCCGATTGATTTCTCTTTTGATGATTGATTTTTCAAAATGCTATCATTTGTATAATTGAAGCTATACACTCGAAAAGTGCATAGGCAGAGCTTAACACTTATCTGATATAAAATTTCTACATAGTTTTGGGTGCAAATATATTAGATTTTTTAGTCGAAATAGAGAGAGATCTTGAAATAAGAGAGATACCAAAAAAAAAAATGATAAAGATTCAATCATTAGTATAAATTTTAAATCATATTCTATTTTGGAAAGAATATATTAATTGCTTATTTTATTCTCATTTAGTTTTATACTCTATATTATTCGAGTTATTTATTACAGGATATTTTTGTTGCGTCCGCGGAATCTGGTCGTCCGTTTATCGAAGCACGAGCGGCTTTATATGTTAGAGGGTGGACAGATTCGGCAACACATGGTAACAGAGCTCGAGCAGAGAAGTAGGAAATGAGAGAGAGCACACAGGTCTACGTGGAAAACCCCGTTATTCAAAGGGGGGGTGAAAAACTACGGTAGCGGACAGGCAGTCCGAGAAATCTCACTATTGTGATGAAAGAGTACAAAGAGGACCTGGAAAGTTGTACGCTTTATCAGGGAATTACAACGTCAGAAATCAGGTTTCTTCCCTCACTCCTTTCTTCTTGCCTTTCTTTTCTCTCAATTCTCTGGCTCAAGCATACACAAATAGAAAATTCAAAATCAGGATCCTCCTTTAACAGCTTGAGAGGGGTATTTATAAGGACAACGGTGTCGATGGAGAGGCAACACGTGACGCTGGCGTGTCAGGGCTGCCTGCCACCACTGCCACTACTGTAGGTGCGGTTGTGACAGGGACACCTGTCACATCCTGCAGATTCGGCGTTCAGGGGCGCATGGCCTACAGGTACGGCGTGTCAGAGGCCGTTAGTTGCTCGTGGCAGCGCGTGCCGTATAAGTCATTTGAGTTGGCATCTTTGGCTATTTTGGCTTTTCTGGCGGTTCTCGTCCTTACATGAATCACAGTGTCCCCTCGAACTGCCAGTGTCATTCTTGCTTGTAAAGTTCGATTACGCGGGCGCTCGGAACAAGCTTGGTCATTTGGGCTTAGTTGGGCTTGCGAGCCTCTTGGACCAGCTTGCCCTCATGATCCTTTGGGCTTGCGATTATAATCTTGGGCCTTAGATTCCGTGACCCATCAATTTTATACTTATATCATTAAAAAAAATTTGTAATTGGACTCACCCGATAACAAATATCTTTATGAATTTATAATTCTATGATATTTTTATTTTTAAATGAGTTTTTTTTATGTAAAATATTGTGTTCTGTTATTATGATAATCGTTTTGCTATTGTGTATTTATGTATTGTCACCTCAAAGGGTTCAAATAAAGAGTTGAAGAAGCAATCCTTATAGAGATTAATCCTCAATTTTACAAACAAAGTTTCAATGAGCAAACGCAACATGTCCATGCGAGCATGTTTATATTCAATGTGGTATTTCAATTAAAAAATAACACTAATATAGCTTATTGCAATTATTTTATGACCATTTTTTTCATGTATAGACAAAAACAGTTATACCACTTCTTTTTTTTTTTTTAATTCTCTTTCCATG
>JAODPA010140102.1:0-15935 GCA_025585075.1 Nepenthes mirabilis | reverse complement strand
CTTCATTTCAGAGGGTAGGTGGAGTAACTAGGTTGGTTTACCTACTCCTTTTTGGTCGCCACCTAGTTAAATCCTAAAGTTTACTTCTGTCCTTAGTTCCATTTATTCCGGCTAGCTGCTCCTTATTTATTGCCAATGCTGCCGTTCTCTAACTCCGGTCAACATCTCCACATCCGGTCAACTCTTCTTATTATTCATTTGAAAAGCTGGACCTCATTATTTACCTAAAAAGCCGGACTACTTTTCTTCCTAAGGGGCCAGACTTCATTTTGGGCACAAGAGGAGAGACTTCATTTACGCTAAGAGAAGACGGAGTTCTTTTTATTCCACACCAGGCCATTCCGGTTGTGAGACCACTTCGGCCTCCTCATGCTTTTCGGTCAACACGCGTTGACCGGATTATGCCTTCCTTCATTCTTTTCCGGTCAACATGTGTTGACCGGATTTTGCATTCTTCCAATTTTCCGGTCAACATGGTTGACCGGACAACCCTCAATTTTCCTGGATCCCACGATTACTTCAATTTTCCTAGATCCCTGATCATATTGGCTCGATAATTGAGATTTTCTATGTTTTAGAATCTGGGTCATCACAAAAGTTTTGTGTTCATCCGGAATATGAACTAAAGAGAAAGTGAACCGACCTTATGACAAGATAAATAAGAAGAGACTTTAGCACTGAGAGATAAAATTCTCCTGCATGTCTTAGAGTATTATGGTGGTAATCGAGGCTACTGAAAGGGAGCCGTCCTTGGGGCTTTGTACAATGAGGAAATGAGAGTCATCCTCGGGGCTTTGTACAATGAGGAAGTATTTTTTTTTGGTAAGTAAGTATTTTGGATTAATGAGAGAAAAAATTTACACAACCTATGCATTAAATCCAAGTATTTTGACTTGGAGTTAATGCATAAAACTCTAGGGCATTCCCCGAGCAGTTTGTACATCAAAAAATGACACCCACCATAGGGGTCCTCCATGAGAACAAAGTTCCACCAAAAAAAAATATAAAGGATGTCTGGTGTTACACACTAGCAGACATTCGGTTGAAACCACATCGGCAGCATTAGAGCTGCTATCAAGCAAAACAAGCCAAGTCAAGGGCAGTAGAACCAAATCCAGCAAGGCGCCAGCTATAAGATCAATCGGAATGCATCAGCACCACTCTGCCAACGCAGCCACTTCACGAACCAAAGAGCAGCTCAAGAAGCCATACCGGCAAACCGGCAAGGCAGGCCACATCAGCAGGAGAACATCCAAACCGGCAATGTATCAAGCCAACGTTAAACTAGCCACGTCAGCAGATGCATCAAAACTCCACCCTCAACATTGGCATGAAGTCAGCAGTGATACCAACAAGTCAGCAGTGAGCATAGAAGGGGCTCAGCATTGGCATGAGCACGAACAGATGAACAACAAAATACCCACCATCAGCCAAAAGCAAATCCACCCTCAGCATCAGCAATGGTAGAGTACAGAACCAGGGTCCATTCGCCCATGGCCAGCAGCTTCTTCCAGTAGGCGACAGGCAGCAGGGAGCCACAACAAAAGCTACAAATGCAACACTTCTCAGAGGATTGACAATAGACACAGGCCAGTTGAAACCCATAAGAAAGAATCTTTAACTCCATTGAAAACCCATACCGTAGCTTCCATGTCCACAGCACAAGCCCTCAAGAAATCTTTAGCACATTCATCAAACAAATATAGAAGGGGCATTCACCCATCAATAGCTGGCCATTAGCCAGGTAAAATGCTGCGCTAGATATAGCCTCAGCAGGTTCAGGTTTTGGCAATCAGTACACTTCAATCAGGAGGCAGATGATGATCCCTGGAATGTCCAAGCCTTACCTAGTTAGGCTTCAAACCACAGCAGCATAACAAAAAAACCATGGCCCCCCACAGCAAAAAGAGGGAATCCCACACAAAAAAAACCCTATCAGTAGAGGCCTAGGAGCCTGAAGAGCCCCTGGATTTTTTAGAGGCAGCTTTTTTCTTTTTCTTAGACTTGGAAGTCTTCCAATCAAAGTCCAAGCCCCTCATTTCAGCTACCTCACTAAATGAGGTATTCAAAGAATACTTCTTGGAGATCCTTTTAATAGAACTGGGAGTAAGCTCAAAGTCTCCAATATCAAAATGATGATTATGAAGCTCGGTATCAAGAGACGCAAAATCATCAGCAAAATTCATCTGGGAAGCCAGAAATGCCTGATTATCAGGCAGGGAGTCCTGAGCCACCTCAGGAGATGGTTCGATTGGGAAGGCAGGGCCAGCATCCTCTTGCTTTAAAGTAGCCCGCCCATACTTTGAAAGCATGGGAGGAATTTGGCTAGGCGATGGCTCACATACATTAGACAAGCCAGCATCAGGAGGGCTTGATGGTGGGTCATCGCCCAAGCCACCTACATCAGCACCAGTAAGATGCGGTCCCTCTACAAACTGAGTCCTCAGTTGCCTGTGGGCATCAACAGGGCCCAAGTGCTTATCATGGGCTAGATAAGTCTGCTCAGTAAGGGCAGATGGGGATAGCTGGGCTGAATTGGTTGAACAAATCGATTCCAGAGCCTTAGGAGAATTTCCAAGGGTAGCATACCGATCTGCATCAGAGAGATTTGTGTCCATTCTTACAACTTCTGCAGATGATAAAGGTGGCAATAAGGAGCTAGCACTCTCATTCACAGAAGAGAAGCAATCAGTCTCTTCCTTCAAGTTAGAAGCATCCAAAGTGCTCTCAGAGCAAGCCTCGCTGAGGGGATCAGGGAGTCGAGGAGGCCCCGATGGAATCAGGGGATCATTCACCTTACAGGATTCCAAATCAGTAGGCAATTGATCAGGTGGGCTAGCCTGAACAGACGTCCCTTGGGCAGGAGGGGCAGATTTGGATGAATCAGGCTGTAAACTGGCATTCTTAGACCGACATTTAGCTACAGCATGGCCAATTAGATGGCAGTGACCGCATCGAGTCGGTTTCCATGAGTATTCCACCTTCACCTTCAGAATAGATTTGGAACCAGGGTCAGGTCTGATGGCGATGCATTCAGGGAAAGGGCCATCCACTCCAACCTCCACGCAAATCTTTGCAAAGGAGACCTTTTCCATTCGAGCGGTTCTGGGATCGAGGAGCAGAGGGATTCCAATGGTACTTGCAATCCAACTAAGCCTGGCTTGAGTCTAGAACTGAATCGGAATATTGATCAGTTTAATCCAGATGGGAAAACGCATATGCTCTACCTTCGTCAACACCATTCCCGGCGTCCACCGCTTGAGGAAGATAGCTTTCCCAAAGAACACCCAAGGACCAGCGTGAAGGCATTTGACCATCATCTCCAAGGATGAGAAACAGAAGAAAAAGAAACCGGCGTCATTCCCAACTATGTGCTTGGTGCCGAATCGGGCCCATAATTTCCTGGCTATGGCTTTGACAGCCAGGAAATGTGGGTGGGTGTCAAGAAAATGACCCACCAGAGTAAATCCCCAGAGATCGTGGCCTTGGTCGACCACATCAGGAGGGGGAGAGATGGTTCCCGAGTCACCATTGGGATTCTGGGAGGGTAGTAAGATAGATCACTTACCGGCCCTGCAAAATCCATCTAGATGACCTTGTTCCAAGGAAGAGGAGCATCTGCGACACGCACGCTTCTAGAACAGAGCTCCTTAGGCTTCGAACAAACCAAGAAGGAAGCGTCAGGAGCTGGGCGGTGGGAATCGTCAGTCTTCTTCAGCTGTGGGAAAAGAAGAGAAATTCCTCCGACGAATTTTGAATCGGAGATCGACGGAGGAGGAGGAGATGGGGGAGAAGAGGAGGTCGAGTCCAGACGGGACCCTATCGGGGCCGACAACGAACCGGCCATGGCCGGCAGCAACCAGTAAGAGTAGAACCAGAGGCCGCACGAATTTGAAATTCTAGAGAGAAGAGAGAGATTCTCTTGTACAATGAGGAAGTAAGAGCTGTCATCGGGGTTTTGTACAAGGAGGTATTGCTGTGATTGTGAGGAGATGTACACAATCTATCCTCGATTATTGCCCCCTCCGCTAGCGCTGTTCCTTGTTGATAAAAATAAATGAGAAGAGAAATTTTATAAGAAAGACTCTGTTTTCTCTCCTGATTTCCAAAAATTTTGACTGCTCTAACCTTCCTAATTTCTTGGCATTAAGTATTTGCCATGATCCAGCCAACTGTTATTCATGTTGTATATGTATCTGTATCCGCCTTACTATATAAACGCCTTACGAAAAATCTGCATGTACCTTGTTGAGTTTCGACTCACTGTTTTCTATTTTTTTCCCTCAAGATGAAACTATAAAGCTCATGCTTGACGAGATGGAGTAACTAGAGCTCTGTCCGAATGATTCTAAGGACTCAGAGGCATATTTTAGAGTTACCCGAAAGAAGCAGTTTTCTTATAATGATCCGATTGAAATATATGAATTTTTGTAATTAGACTTTTATAACTATGTATGCATAAATGAGTTTTATGGGTATGAATAAAAATGCTTCGTCAAGTTATTAGATTGGCTTTCATTACATATTTTATGGATATCGTGTAAGGGTCCTAGATGGCATTTGTGATCTTGTGATTGGGAGGCATGATCAGCCCGGACCAGATCACCGAAACTGGGTGACAGTTCTGGGAGGTCGCTGGCGGAATGCAAAAAAACTCCATTCCATGACAGGAGCTCAGACCTCCTTCCTTTTCAAGCCACCCCTATTGAGCACACCAACAAGAGCCAGTCCTCTTTCCTCTCCAATCTGCCCCCCGTCAGACACACCAACAGGAGCTTGTCCTCCTCTCACATCCCCATTCATATGCAATTCTATATTATTCAATATCCTCCTTATATCTTTTTATTTGTTAAGAAAAATTTCTAACTTGAGCGTCGGAGGATAAATCGGAGAGTGAGTCCTACCAATCCTCTAATATCTCATTTGTGGTTTGGGGTGCATAGGTTTTAAGTTAGCAATGAGGGAGACCAAAGTCGCTCTAATTTAACCCGTAGCGGAAGATCAACTGGCTTCCTAATCTGTACCACAACTCAGGAATTAGGGACACATCATTGGCATTGTCTATGGAAAATGACTAAAAATATTACTACCACTCACCAACAAAACAAACACGGTCAACACCAATACTCCAACGCACATCCCAGTTAGAAATGACACCTCCCTCGGCAACAACCTTCAAGGGAAGCCAGGGAGGTGTGCCGCCTGCACTTATCGTGTCAATGGCTAGGGGCTGGGGGCTCTTCCTGCCCCCACAAAACTTTCACACTCAGAGGAACGAGTGTGAAAGAAGCATAGTTGGCTGAATCCTCTATCAATGGAACGTCAACCTCAGTATTAAGAAGGATCTGAGTTAAGCCGCCTGCATCTAAGAGAATTTTCAACTCACTACCCAAGCACAATGAAAGAGACCGAGGTGTGATCGGTGCCATTGCTATGGCGACCAACTACCCATCAGCTGTGGAAAGGTCCTCCATGATGTTCGATGATCATGAGTGGACATTCGTCCAAGTTTACTTGCCTCACCGAACCAATCAAAGGCCAAGACCCCCTCAGTATCTTAAAAGGCACGTCCTCCCCACCAGTGGGGGGGGGGGGACCAGAGGGAGAGTGACTATGCAGAGCTGAAGAAGGCACTAAGTGTGACGGCGCCAGACGTATTCCACCACATACGGCCGCTGTCAAGTCTAATCCTTACAATATATATGGTATAAATACTAACTAGGTGGATATAAATTTTTTTTTCTTTTATATATACTTAACATCGTGTACATAGATCGCTTAAGGCAGAACTCCTTGAGTTGGCCATCAAAGTTTAACCTCATACCTGACCGGACAACATTAAGGTTAGTCGGACATGAAGACCTTGACAAGAAGTGAGATTCTACTAGGAAAGCCAACTTCATTTTTCCATATTGTAATTACATAAACATACCAACATCCATTAATTCTTCTACACTAGAAATGTTTTACAAGTCCTTCCCAAAACATCAAAAGAAAATACATCGATTCCTTCACTCCTTCGATGATCAGCTCCGGTCAGCTATACCATCTAGCTACACCACATGAACCTATTCAATTTCATCATCCATAAACTTCTCATCATCTGAAAAACAGTAAGAGTGAGCTACAAAGCCCAGCAAGGTACCCATATGAAGAAAACATTAACGTACATATCAGCGGATCAAAGGAACATAAACATAGCATACGAAAATTACCATATCATTTCTTCTTAAGTTCAGGAATATTTATTCTTATTCTTATTATCTTGTCTTCAAAAAATTCATGAAACTGTATGAAATTCTTATCATCTTTAGGACCAGACGGGAGCAGACACATCGAGAAAGGGTTGTGTGCTACTCCACAACCTAAGGCCGTATCCTCCTATTATACTCCCAGAGGCGGGCGGTAATGTCTTTTACTCGGCATACGGGGCTGTAGTCCATAAGTCCTGTGCCACCAGAAATTCCCCCGTGGCCCCAGGGCAGTCCTCGAGTGTCACTCCAATATCATTTATCCAATTTTAACAACAAGCTTAATGGAAACTCGGCTCTTAGTTCATATCATTCGATGACTATCTATCATAGTTCAAAAGTCAGAAGTCATAGAGTCCCACTTGTTGTCCAGATTACATATATTTTTCCTTATTCTTATAGTCTTTGTTCTTAACTTTAAACAATTGAAATCCGTAAAACCTTTCTTTTAACGTCTTAAAATCGAAGATCTTTTATCAAAGTGTCGGGAGTCTCATTTATCAAAGCCGAAGGTCTTATGTTAAAAGCCGAATATCTTTTCTTTAACAAGGCTGGAGGTCATTTTCATCAAGATGCAGGAGGTCTTTCTATCAAAAGTCGGAAGTCATTTTAAACATGCTATAATTAGACATCTTAAAACATGATCATGGCCAGACTACTTTAAACATGCAAGCATCAAACTTTGTGAATTTAAGAAAATATCCGGACATCATAAAATAACAAGGTATCAACAGATAGCATGACGTCAGTTTAAATCATGCGATAATCTAACTTCATGCAATTAAATAAATGGTCGAACATCATGAAATAACTGAATCATCATTAATAACCGGACATCGTTAGTTAGGAAAATAATCAAGGCTTCCTTTAAACAGACACAATATACTTGCATTAAAATATGAGTTTAAAACGGTGAGTACATTTGCCTGAATCTCTTTACTTCGTCCTAAAATTTTGGGTTTCTTCACTGAGACATTCGGCCCAGAGTCTCTTCCTAATTTTTTTCCTTACACTATCTAGTTATTTATTTATAGGCCTTTGGTCCGACGGTAGTTGGTAGGGCAGGTCAACCACTCTGGGGGTGGTTAAAAGTCGGCTACCTACTTAGGCATGGTCTTCCTGACCTCACTTTTTATAAGGGCTTGATTATTTTCGATCAATTGGCGTTGACCGAAAAGTTTCTTCTCACGTTTACTGCCTCCGGAAGTCGTTTGAATGGCTTTCGAGAAAAAGGTCTCCAGGAATGGTCTCTAGAAGTGGTCTCCGGGAATGGTCTCTGGAAGTGGTCTCTGGGAATGGTCTTCGAAAAGGTCTCTGGAAGATTTTTATTCTTTCCGAAAAACTTCTTCTTTTACATTTTCGATCAACTGGCTTTGACCGGTTAATTTTTCCATTTTTCCATCACAGTACTACTCCGGAATTCGCCTACATCGTTATCGTCTCTGGAAGCCTCCTCGATGGCCCCCGGAAATGGCCTCCGGAAAGCACTCATTAATCATCTCCGGAACTTAAGCCTCCCAATTCAACATCTCCGGAGATCAAGGTCTCCGGAACGAAAGTTTCCAAATTCAGCTTCTCCGAAGATCAAGGTCTCCGGTGCTTAAGTCTCCAATTCCCATTTCCCAAATTCACACAATTGTCTTTGGAAGAATTGATCGATCTTCTCCAAAAAACCGTCTCCGGAGACTCCTCATTTGTCTTTGAAAATAGTCTGCGGAAACTCTTTAATTGTTTATGGAAGTCTCTCCCTTTACTGTCTCCAAAGATTAAGGTCTTCAAAATTTTAGCCTTTAATAACGTCTCCGGAGATCAAGGTCTTTGGAAACTTTATTCTCTAAACTCCCAAATCTCCAAATGTCAATCGTCCCCAAACTTCAATTGTCTCCAGACTTCAAAGTCTCCGGAAACTTCACATATGGCCTCCGAAAATCTCCTCCGAAAGCCTATCAAAGATCTCCGGAAAAGTGGTCTCTGGAGTCCTGCCAAAGGTCTCTGAAAATCACTTGTTTCTTCTTGCCTCCGGAGATTAAGGTCTCTGGAATCGTGGTCTTCCCTTACCGTCTCTGGAGATCAAGATCTCCGAAACTTTAGCCTTTAAATCACCATCTCCGAAGATCAAGGTCTCATGAAACTCTAGCCCTCGAGTTCAATGTTCTCCGGAGATCAAGGTCTCCGGAAATCGTTGTTCCTACTTGTTTTTCCGGAGATCAAGGTCTCTAGAAAACTTGTGTTTATTGAAACTTGGTCAATATGGCTTTCTCTCGTCTCAACACTTATGGCCTCCTTCCTTCCTTTCAGGTCAACTGTCATTGACCGGTTAAATCTTCCATCACGTTTTTCGGTCAACAGGCGTTGATCGGATTAACTTTCTTATTATCTGACCAGATTAATTTTCCTTTACTTTTTGTCATTCTCTTGACACAAAAGAATTTGGTCTTTATATTTTTGATGACAGAAGATCCCAAAAATTTTATACATTACAATTCTCCCCTACTTATAGAAATTTCGTACTCAAAATTTTAAATGGAGTTACTAACTTCAAGAAAACAAGTGGGGATACTTATTCCGAATCTCTTCCACTCGTTCTCAAGTTGCTTCTTCAGGCGAGTAATTCTTCCAGAGTACATTTATCAAGGAGATTGATTTTGTACGTAGCCTTTATTTCTTTCGATCCAAAATCTGCATTGGTTCCTCTACGTAGGATAAATCCTTGTCAATTTCCAAAGGCTCGAACTCAATCACATGTGCAGACTCATGGACATATTTCCTAAGCATTGATACATGAAACACATCATGTACTTCTACCAAACTTGGTGGTAGCGCCAGTATGTAGGCCACCTCTCCGATCCTTTCTGAAACCTCAAAGGGGCTAATAAATCGTGGCTTCAGCTTTCCTTTTATCCCAAATCTGGATGTCCCTTTAGATGGTGATACTTTTAGGAATACAAGGTCACCTACGTCAAACTTCAATGCAAATCTCCTCTGGTCGGTATAACTCTTTTGTCTGCTCCAAGTAACCCTTAAATTCTCATGTACTAGCTTTATCTTTTTCATCGTTTCTTTAATAATTTTTGGACCCAAAATTCTTTTATCTCCGGGCTCCTCCCAGTGGATCGGTGATCTACATCTCCTTCCATACAACGCTTCAAAAGGAGCCATGCCTATACTGGCATGATAACTGTTATATATGCGAATTCTACCAATGATTAGAAATTATTCCAAGTCCCTTTCATTTCCAAGACCGAGGCCCTTAACATATCTTCAAGGATCTGAATCATTCGTTCTAACTGGCCGTCGGTTCGCGGATGATAAGCGGTACTGAATTTTAATTTCGTTTCCAATTCCTTATGTAAACTCTTCCAAAATCTCGAAATAAATCGAGGGTCTCTATCAGATATAATAGAGGCAGGCACACCATGAAGCCTAACGACTTCCCTCACATACAGCTGGGCCAGTTTATTACGGGAGTACGTCGTCCGGATTGCTAGAAAATGAGCTGACTTTATGAGTCGGTCAACTATAACCCAAACAACATCATTTTTTTTTTTTGGCTTTCTTGGTAGACTGGTCATGAAGTCCATGGCAATGTCCTCCCATTTTCAGCTTGGAAGCGGCATCGGTTGTAGCAACCCAGATGACTTTCTCCTTTCTTCTTTCACTTGTTGGCACACAAGACATTTCTATACATAAGCTGTGTTGTCCCTCTTCATATTCCTCCACCAAAACGTTTTCTTTAAGTCCTGGTACATCTTATTGACTCCTGAATGGATTGTATAATATGATCGATAGGCTTCCTTCAAAATTTTCTCTTTCAATTCCTTGTCGTCTGGCACATATAATCGATCTCTAAACCTCAATGCTCCATCTGACCTAACATAAAAGTCACTTCAGGAATCTATGTTCAGATTACTCATAATATTCATAAGAAAGGGATCATTCACTTGCCCTCCCCTAACCTCATTTATCACCTTCAGCTGAATTTGAAGGTATGCTAAAATCATTCTCTTTCCTTGAACATATCGTTGGATGTCATAGTATATTAGACAGTCCAACATCTCCATTTGCTTAACCTGCATCCTTGCCAAGATATTTGGTTGTCGACTTAGTGCATCGGTGATTACATTGGCCTTACCCGGCTCGTACTATATCTCACAGTCGTAATCCTTCAAAAATTCAATCCACCTTCACTACCACATGTTCAGTTCATTTTGAGAGAATAAATACTTTAAACTTTTATGATCCAAGTAGATCAAGAATATCTCACCATTTAGGTAATGTCTCCAGATTTTTAGCGCGAATATTACTGCGGCCAATTCTAGATCGTCAGTTGGGTAATTCCTTTCGTGATCCTTTAACTGACGCGATCCATAGGTAACTACCCTTCTATGCTGCATTAAAACACAACCCAACCCAAACGTTGAGGCATCACAATAGACAATCAGTCCTCCTGACTGATCTAGAATGGTCAGAACCGGTGCAAAAGTTAGTCGGTCTTTTAGTACTTGAAAACTTCCTTCACAGTCGTCGGTCTAATCAAACTTGACCTCTTTCTTTGTTAGTTGGGTAAGCGGCAAGGTGATTTGGGAGAAGTTCTCCACAAACCGTCGGTAATATCCGGCCATGCCAAAAAAGCTCCATACCTTAGTCACAGAGGTTGGCCGGTTCCATTTCACCACTGCCTCCACCTTCTTAGGGTCGACAGAAATCTCCTCCTTGAAAATGATGTGTCCGAGGAATCCCACTTCCTCTAACTAGAATTCGCACTTATTTAATTTGGCGAACAGCCGATATTCCCTAAGAATCAAAAGTGAAATCCTTAAATGCTCCTCATAATCCTCATGACTCTTTGAATAGACAAGGATGTCATTAATAAAGACTATTATAAATTTGTCAAAATAGGGCTGAAAAACTTGGTTCATCAAGTCCATAAATGCGGCTGGAGCATTAGTTAATCCAAAAGGCATCACTACAAACTCATAGTGCTCATATCTAGTTCAGAATGCAGTCTTTACTACATCATGCTTTCTGATTTGAAGCTAATGATAACTGGATCTAAGGTCGATTTTTGAGAATACACAAGCTCCCTGCAACTAATCAAGGAGGTCATCTATCCTCAGCAAGGAGAATTTATTCTTAGTGATAATTTTGTTCAACTCCCGATAATCCACGCGCAACCTCAAGGTTTCATCCTTCTTTCTCACAAAAAGGACCGGTGCACCCCATGGAAACACTCTTAGCTGGATGAAACCCTTATCTAATAACTCCTCCAATTGCTGTTTTAACTCCTTAAGTTTAGCCGGCGCCATCCTATATGGTGCTTTAGATATTGACGCTGATCCAGGCATCAATTCTATTTAAAATTCTATCTCCCATCTAGTTGGCAGCCCAGGTAATTTGTCAGGGAATAGGTCTTCGAACTCACATACCATAGGAATTTCTTTGGCTAGTGTTCCAAGACCTTCAGTCACATTGGCGAAGGCTAGGTAGGCTTAGTACCTGTTATTAATCAAGTGCCGGGCATGGAGGGCTGAAATGAAGCAGGATGCTTCCTTCCGTTGGACTCCCTGAATATAGAAGGGCTTGTTTCTAGGGATAATGAATTCACTCTTTTTCGGAAACAATCGATACTGACATGATACTTTGCCAACCAATCCATTCCTAGGATTGCATCAAAGTCCTTCATTTCTAACAAAACTAGGTTAACGGGCATTAAGAACCCATTCAACACGACCGGACACTCCAGATACATAATATCTAAAATTACTGATTACCCTATGGGCGAGGCAACCATCAATGAACAGCTTAGAATTTGGGGGAGTGTCGTAAGACATTTTGCAAAATCATGGAAGATAAACGAGTGGGTGGATCTTGAGTCAAAAAGCACATGACTAAAATTACCACAGATAAAAAGTGTACCTTCCACCACCTCAATAGAGGCTTCGGCCTCCTTTGCAGAAACAGCAAACACCTTAACTAGGATGGAAAACTTAAATTTTGGGGCTCGCTTGGTAAGTGGGCAGTCCTTGATCATGTGTCCACCCTGGCCACAGTTATAGCAGACTCCCAACTTCTTATAGCACGGCTTCCCTTCATGCGACCTTTCATAGTGAGCACATGGATTGTTGGATGCTTGAGAAGTCTGTACAGATTTGTCCTGCTCCCTACTGGATCTTAACGGTTTTGCCTTTTTTGAAAGCCCTCCACTAGCACTGGCTCTTGAAGCCTGATTGAATGCCCATTATCTGAAGAATTCCCCTCTTTCCAGCTCCTTCTCATAAAAAATGGCTCTTTCAACACCTCTCCATATGTAGCCAATTTCAAGGTTGAGAGATGTCTCCTAATATCATCTCATAAAGAACCTTTGAGCCTTTCTCTCTTGATCTTCCACCGTATAAGGAGCATAGTGGGACAGTTCCGTAAATTTTACATCATACTCGGTCACGGTGCGAGTGCCTTGCCTTAAGTGAAGGAATTCATCTTCCTTCTGTCCGCGAAGGTTAGCAGGAAAGTATTTTTCCAAGAATGCTGCTTTGAACATTTTCCAAGTAATTTCCCTCTTTGGCACCTCAAAGACTCTCTTCTGCAACGCCCTCCAGTGGTGGGCCTCACCCACCAGCTTATGGGTGGTAAATAGGAACTTATCTCCAGCAAGTCACTTAATCACTGCAAACACCTTCTTTAATCGTTGGATCCAGGTGTCCGCCTTCAATTGGTTGGGCTCTCCGAAGAATTCAAGAATTCGCTCATTAGTGAAGCAATCATAGACCGACATCTCCTGATGAATAGAAATTGGGGCGGTCATCGGGGTTGGTAGGGCCAAGGCTTCTATGATATCAGCCATCCTATCCAACAGATTCAAGTACCTTGTCTTCGGGTCCGGAGGGTTGTTAGTTCGGAGGGCTCGTTTTTCTCTATTAGACATTTCCTCAGCAACGACTTTGATTTCTGAAAAGAACATTTTGGTTAGACTACTAGCCAAAGGCGGCTAACAAATAGTACTCCGTCTTACGCATAAGTAATGCTTACCCCTTTCAGCCTTAACTAATCCTGTCCTAAGTTTCCGTATCGATTTAGATCGAACCTAAAGCATCTTAATTTTCTCTGATACCAGTTGTGACGGCCCCGGACGTATTTCACCACATACGGCCGCCGTCAAGTCTAACCTTTACAACATATATGGTATAAATACTAACTAGGTGGACATAAAAATTTTTCTTTTCTTTTATATATACTTTACATCACGCACACATGATTGCTTAAGGTCGAATTCCTTGAGTTGGCCATCAAAGTTTAACCTCATACCTGACCGGTCAACATTAAGGTTGGTCAGACATGAAGACCTTGACATGAAGTGAGATGCTATTAGGAAAGTCAACTTTATTTTTCTATATTGTAATTACAGAAACATACTAACATCCATTAATTCTTTTACAATGGAAATGTTTTACAAGTCCTTCCCAAAATATCAAAAGAAAACACATCGGTTTCTTCACTCCATCGCTGATCAGCTCCGGCCAGCTATACCGTCTAGCTACACCATATGACCCAATTCAATTTCATCATCCATAAGCTTCTCATCATCTGAAAAATAGCAAGAGTGAGCTACAAAACCCAGCAAGGTACCCATATGCAGAAAGCATTAACATATATATCATCGGATCAAAGTAACATAAACTTAGCATATGAAAATCACCATATCATTTCTTCTTAAGTTCAGGAACCTTTATTTTTATTCTTATTCTTATTATTTTGTCTTCAGAAAATTCATGAAACTGTATGAAATTCATATCATCTTTAGGGATCGGACGGGAGCGGACAACATGGAGGAAGGGTTGTATGCTACCCCACAACCTAAGGTTGTATCCTCCTATTATACTCCCAGAAGCGGGCGGTAATGCCTTTTACCCGGCATACGGGGCCGTAGTTATAAACCTTGTGCCACCAGAAATTCCCCCGTGGCTCAGGGGCAGTCCTCAAGTGTCACTCCAATATCCTTCATCCAATTTTTACAGCAAGTTTAATGGAAACTCGGTTCTTAGTTCATATCGTTCAATGACCATCTATCATAGTTCAAAAGTCGGAAGTCGTAGAGTCCCACTTACTGTACGGATTACATACATTTTTCCTTATTCTTATAGCATTTGTTCTTAACTTCAAACAATTGAAATCCGTAAAGCCTTTCCTTTAACGTCTTAAACCGAAGATCTTTTATCAAAGTGTTGGGAGTCTCATTTATCAAAGCCGGAGGTCTTATGTTAAAAGCCGAATATCTTTTCTTTAACAAGGTCGGAGGTCATTTTCATCAAGATGCAGGAGGACTTTCTATCAAAAGTCGGAGGTCATTTTAAATATGTTATAATCGGACATCTTAAAACATGATCATGGCAAGACTTCTTTAAACATGCAAGCATCAAACTTTGTGAAATTAAGAAAATATCATCATAAAATAACAAGGTATCAACAGATAGCAGGACGCCATTTTAAATCATGTGATAATCTAACTTCATGCATTTAAATAAATGGCCGGACATCATGAAATAACTGAATCGTCATAACTAATCGGATGTCATTAGTTAGGCAAATAATCATGGCTTCCTTTAAACAGACACAATATACTTGCATTAAAATATGAATTTAAAATAGTGAGTACACTTGCCTGAATCTCCTTACTTCGTTCTAAAATTCTAGGTTCCTTCACTAAGACACTCGGCCCAGAGTCTTTTCCTACCCTTTTTCCTTACACTCATTAGTTATTTATTTATGAGCCTTTGGTCTGACGGTAGTAGGTAGGGCAGGTCAACCACTCTGGGGGTGGTTGAAAGTCGGCTATCTATTTAGGCATGGTCTTCCTGACCTCACTTTTTATAAAGGCTTTATTATTTTTGGTCAACTGGCGTTGACCGGAAAGTTTCTTATCACGTTTACTACCTCTAGAAGCCGTCTGAATGGCTTCCGAGAAAAAGGTCTCTGGGAATGGTCTTCGGGAATGGTCTTCGAAAAGGTCACCGGAAGATTTTCATTCTTTCGGAAAAACTTCTCCTTTTACGCGTTGACCGGTTTAATTTCTCCCTTTTTCCATCACAAGCCTACTTTGAAATTCGCGTTCATCGTTATCATCTCTGGAAGTGTGATGACCCGAGTCCCTGAATATGATAATTGGGAGATAATTAAGTTAAAATAGGTAAATTGTATTCAAAAGGTACGGGAGGAATGGATTGGAAAGCTCAAAGAACCGGAACTAGTAAATCGGGAACCGAAATCGTAAGTGGTGAAATGTTAATTCGTTGACAAGATTCGGGTTTTAAATAGTGATAATCATGACTTATTGAGGTTATATAATCAAAAATAAGGTCCAAGGATGTGAAAGATTGGGTTAGAATGGTCAAAACGGGTCCAGAACGGCGAAAACGCAACGTAGGCTTGCTGAAGGCTTGACGTGGGCCAGACGAGCGCCCTCTGCGCGCTCGAGCCCTCCTATCGAGCGGGAAATCGAGAATTGAATTCGGGCACCAGCCGCTCGCTGGCCGCTCGAAGCTCCGCTCGAGCGGCTGCACGATATACAAAAACCCGCGCGGCTCTCTCTTTCTCATTTCCACGTGATTTTAGGGTTTGAGGAGAGAGAGGGGGCGCCGACTTAGAGAGAGAAGAAGGGAGAACGAAGCCCGGGAGCCCGAATCCAACCCC
>JAODPA010140091.1:0-15935 GCA_025585075.1 Nepenthes mirabilis | reverse complement strand
AAATATAGAAGCAGAAGGGAAATACCGGTGCAGGGTTCGAGGCGAGGGTTTGTGAGAAGAAGAAGAGAGGACAGAGAGGAGGGCTCACCGAGGAGCGGTGGCGACCGTGGAAGGAGCGGCAGCAGCTCGCAGGCATTGCGATGGCAGCCGGAGGCAGTGCAACGACCGCATGCAAGGAGAGAACCGCGTGAAGGATGAGAGGAGGAAATGGAGGTCCCTGAGTCTGATTCCGACTATGAGCCAATTAGGAAAGTGATAGATCTGGTCGAGACAAGTGTATCCATACGCTACTCTTTCGTTTTCTTGCACTTTTGTTTCATTTTTATCGGGTATCATCGTTCCGATACCCAATTAAATTTATACTTCATGTTACCCATGATATATGCATGTATATATATTAATTTTATGTCATCCGTGCCTAGGCTCTTTTACCCACAAAATTTTAGGGCTTTTGCATAAATTAAAATAAGAATATTATTACCCATATCTTATATAAGTTAATTTATCGATTGGATACCCGATTTGGTGAATTTATGTGGATTTTCGTTTGTGAAATCCTAGACCTGCGCTTGGACCTCGTTTAAGCACATATTTCAAGTTTTATGCATAAATTGAATTGAGATTATGATTACCCATGACTTGAATTTGATAATTTACCCATTAGATGTCCGAATTTCTAAAAATCGTCTGATATGCACAACTGGGTGCTATTCATATGCGGTTGCTGTTCATCGGAGCCCAATTGGTAAATTTTGGATAAATTTCGTATTGTCTAATTATTAATTAAGCTGCATGTACATTTGCACATGTTATATTATTATTTCGAAATCATGTTCATTAATCAATTATGAAGGAAATGTGATCCGGATGCCTCTAAAGTTATAATTGCCTTTCAGTGGTAAGAATCTCTATTCTTCATTATATTTATAATATTCGTATATGTAAAATGAGTCATGAAAAGACTTAAATCCAAAAGAAAGATAAAAATTATGCAAGTGTACGGAGGGAATGCCACAAAATAATATGATATATGTTTCGTTCTCTTGAAGATAGAACAATGTGAAAGAAGTATGGTAGACCTTTCCTTAAAAAATATGAAATCATAAAATTAGGACCATAGATTTATGTTATAGCGGGTAATATCCCTTGGCATGCCATTGATATTACAGTGGGGACTCAAGGATTATCCTAACCGCGTATTTAGCGAATGATACTTTTGGCAAACCTTAGGATATTACTGTAAAAGAATGAGGACTGCCTTTGGGTCCCGAGGGACATGGAGGCATATGGTTATGGCCCGTATACAGGCATAATATGTAGATGGCCCGTCTCTACGTCGATAATAAGAGCTTATGCCCTTAGATCATGTGGATGACATGATCCTTTCCTCATTCTGTGAGATTTCGATCCCGAAATATGATAATTAGATAATAATTAAGCTGATAATAATCATAATTGGACTAAGAAATAATAGAAAATTATTACCGAAATAAAAATAGGCAAAATGAGATCGGCACTCGAAGGATGCCCAAGACGCCATTCAGGCGCAATTCTACGAAAGTGGCACCCGAGGGACGCCGGGGGTGGAGTGGAGGCGTGGTGATTACAAGGGGTGGCGCTCGATCACTGATCAAGCGCCAACCCAGGGTGCAAATTTGCTCATGTAGCGCTCGAGCGCCTGACTAGCGCTTGAGCGCTAGTCTCGAGGATTAGCCATGTGTTTCCTTTTTTGTTTTAAAAGAAATGGGTTTTGGGGGAGAGAGGGAGAAGCCCTCAACAGAGCACAAAGAGAAGAGAGAAAGGAGGAGTGAAAAGAGAGGGAAGAGAGGAAAAAGAAGGAAAATCTGACCGATCCACTCCGATCAGAGTAAGAATAACGGTAGATCGGGGTAAGGTAAAGGTAAGTATACCACGGACATTATTTTCCATTTTACCTCTTTTTAATATCTCCATTTTGATATTTATACTCTAAAGGTATCATTCTCTAAGTTTTGTTCCGAATGAAATATGTTTCTATTAATTGTTCAGCTAGATTTCATGTTTACCTATATGTATTGTGATGTATGGCTTCAATTTCAAGAACGAACATGTGTTTAGTGTCCAATTTAAGTCCGGAAGTTTATATGAAATCCTAGAACGAAATTTAGGGATTTGGTGTTTAAAATCCTTAAATCTTGAGATGTAAATATTGATTTGAAAAAGGTTATTACTCGTGCCATGATTTTTATCTAAAAAATTTACATGAAATTGTACTGTTACGTTACTGTGAATTTCTGAAGCTATCTGAAGGGTTATCTGTATAAATCTAACTGGTTTTCCAGAAGCACGATGAGTTACAAGTTAAGAAATAAAAAGAAAGATATTTTTGGTTTTATTAAATAGGATCTAGGACTATAATTCTGTCAGGTAAGGTTCTCCGGTATACCTTATAATATTACGGTCGTAATCGATGATAATTTCATCCATGAAGTTATACGTGGTCCACCATTCCTCAGGACGTTAGCCTAGAGGATAGAATTCTGTGTCTAACCTGCTTTCAGGAGGTATTACTGTATATAATCCTGTCAGAAGGGATATCATTGTTTTGTTCCTGGGCTCTAATTGTGTGCATAACACAATCTATCCTCAATTATTCGCCCCCTCATCTAGTAGAGTGTACTACTTAGGTCCTTTAAAATGTAAAGTTCAGTTTCAAGGATATGTAAAGTCGGTTACTAATTTATGATTTCTGATGAATGTTTATAATTGATTTCCATTGCTCTCATGTTTTCCATGTACATTCCTACTCTTCGGTAATTACCATAAACTTTACCTTACTATACCCATGTTTATGTGAAAGATTTACACTGCATGCTTTTGGTACATTGTTGGGTTTTGACTTACTCTTTTATTTTTTTTCCTCCAGATTAAGATAGTAGAGCTACTATCTAGCAAGCAAGAGCAAAGAAGGACTTAGCTAAAGAGCCTTGGGAGATTCTAAAGTCCCTTGAATAGCCGTTGAAGTTTGATAATAGTGAATGTAATTACTAATTTCGTAGATGAAAATTATGTAATATAGTCATAGTTTATTATGGTTTATGTTGAGTTATTGTTTTTTCTTCCGCAGGTTGATTTATGGTTATAGTCGCTTCCGCATTATTTTGATATTTTGATTTGTTCTGGTCCTAGATGGTATCTCTCTTAGATCTAATGCAATAGTTTAAGAGTACTATATTGGAGCCATCGATAATATGACATATGCTGATCCTGTGTATTTGGATGTTGTTGAATCTTGAGATTTAATTGCTCGTATATCTTGTTTAGGTTGTTTGTATGAATTTTGTCCATTTTTAGAAAAAAACTCTGCCCGAATTCCCGTAAGAATTTAATATTTTAAATACACAGGCATTAGTTTTGTAAGTGTTTGACGAAAGTCCCTAATGGAATAAGATTTGTTCCATCACAATTGGTATCAGAGAAATGAGATGCCTTAGATTTTGATCTGAATTTATACGGAAGCTTAGGAAACGATTAAGATTGATCAAAAAAGTAGATAAAGGTCTAAAATGATTGGGTTAGGTTGAATATTCCTAAGTATTCTAATTGTATAAGTTAGATTAGAATTAAGCCAGGACTTAGTGATTAATTTTTTTAACATTAATCTCAGGCCTAGGCTAATCAATTTGAGTTCTAAGTTCAGATTAATCTATTCTAAGACTGAGGTAAGATAAGAATAATTAGGATTAGATGAAATGCGTAAGAGATGGCCTTAGAATTTCTATTTGAAGTGCCTTGATTTATTTTAACCCCTCTCTCTAATCTGATTAGGTAAAGTCAACTAATATCGTGATGTTTGTAGTTATAGTAGATAACATGGCTAGTGAATAAAGAGGAACAAAGACTACTTGTGGAGATGCTAGTACTCCCAAGAATCAGGAGGCTGACTACCTAAACCTGTTGGGAAGAATGACTAGTGTGTTAGAATCGATGGAGCAACACCATGTGACTCTTGTTCTTGCACTAGAGTCAGCCTCAATGAATTCCGCCCTAATGGCTTGCGAAAGGTTTACGGCGAAGAAAACGCCTGAATTCCTAGGAGAAACAGACCCGATAAGGGTGAAGAGTTGGATTTAGAGACTGAAGAAAATATTTGTAGTCATTCAATATTCTGATCTAGAAAAATTTACTTTTGCAACTTATAAGTTAGAAGGAGAAGTCGATAATTGGTGGTCGACGAAGAAAAGGGCGTTGGGTTTGCCCGTTGAGGAAATCTCTTGGCAGATGTTTGAGGAGGCCATTTGGGAAAAATATATTCCTTCTAACCTCCAAGGTTGGAAGGAAGAAGCTTTTATGCAGCTTAGGCAAGGAAGCCGCACCGTAGCAGAGTATGGTGTGAGGTTTGTTGAATTGTCTCGTTATGCGCCTTTTGTTGGGAAAGATGAATTGAGGATAGCTAAGAAGTTTTAGTAAGGGTTAAAAGATGATATTAGGAGTCAACTAGTGACTCAGAAGTTTTGAACTTATGCTGGGACTCTAGATGGGGCTCTGATACTCAAGAAAAAACTTGAGGCTCAAAAATCTTTGGATAAGAGAATGGTTAGTTAGGTGGATCTCAATGCATAACCCAGTTTGGGATTTGCGGAACCTATTAAGAAGATGAAAGTGTCAGATAAGGGAAAGGGCATCACTGAGATTCAATCAGTGACCGATTCTTAAGAATCTAAGGTGGACTGTGTGTATTGTGGGAAAAGGAATTCAGGGAAAATTTATTTTCGAAAGATAGGGACTTGTTTTAATTGTGGTCAATAGGGCCACCGGGCCAATAACTGTCCCCTATGAAAGTGACTAGAAGTAAAGAAGCTTACAAACCTGGCTAAAGCACCTGCAGTGACAATTCAAGATGTTGAGGCACTCCCAAAAGTGGACGGAGGTATTTTTCTTATTTATGGAGTTTGATTTCTGTTTTATTTAATTAGGGATTGATGTATTCTCTTGTCCCTAATTACATGTCATGTCACGTTTACCCTGAGAATTCTGGATTGTTCCATGGTTGTATATACATATGTATGCTTTGTGGATTTTATGGATTGTGACAAGCAATTAGATGAGTATTCGATTGGAAGAAGGAATATTTCATTTATTTGGTTAGTATGAATAAGTGGAATCGATGATCTACAGTCAATTTTTGAGTGATACGAATCCTTTCAGAGTTGAAATGGTACTCGAGGATATTGGAATAAATTGTATCGAGGGAATACGATGCCGTGTAATTAGGATATGAATTCTGAATAAGTGGCAAAGTCAATCGAATCGAGGGTAGGCGTTGGGTCTAATTAGAAAATGGGACTGCCCCTTTTGAAGTCGGTAGGTGGCCATTCGAGAATCTAGTTATGAAAATTTTGAGGATATATATATTTGGAGGAAGAGACCAAGCCGACTTGTTTTAATTGGCAAATTTTTGTCTAAGGGAATTATAAATTTTGATGTCCAGTTTGGGTTGTGAATAATTAAGTACTCCAATCTAATTACCGGACTTTGATGGGATACTAAGATAATTTGGTTGGCAAATTGTCACATTAGAATTAATGATTTTGAATAGAGTAATCTGATTTGCAATTAGAATCACAGGTTTTAAAATATCAGATGAGTTGCAAGAGAGGTGATGAAATTAATATGGTGATACTTGCAAGTTATGTAATAAGATATGTGCTAAGTGTAGATGGCATATTAGACCATACCTGAAAGTCATTATGCGGATAAAGAAATTAGAGGAAACTATTAAAAGAGAAGATTAGCCTATCTCATCTTTTGATTGGCAAATAAAGTTGTTGTTGAAGCTGTGCCGAAATCGGCAATAATCTTGAGGATTCAAATAGAATCGATGAGGATATTTGGTGAATTTTAAAAATTTTGGTTAACTAAGAAGTTAATAATTTGTGTTGGGAATTTTTAAGATTAAGATATTCATAAGAGATGTGTAGGGTCACCACAAACCAATTTCGATATCGGAGCAGTGTGGTTATGAAAACATGAAAGGAGAAACCCTTGTGATTTTGCTCAAGGTTGATCGAACGGTAGGGTCCTTGGGTTTTAGTCAAATTATTATGAAAATTAAATGGTCTGATTGGAATAAATAAATTGACCTGACAATAGGATATTGAGTTGCTAAATGTTGAGATCTTAATAGTAACTTAGGGATTGTCCTGAAATTTTGGGATGATTATCTCAGTTGCATTTTTATGATAGTTATAATCTAGAATTTGTGGATTTTGGCTTAGAGATGTTGACCTCTTTGGGATCTTTTTTTGGGTTATAACAGCTATGAAACCTAGGTATCTTATATGAATATTTGAGCAAGAATTGCAAAATTTTAAGATAGTAGTAAATAGATAATCGGAGTAGAGCAGCAGGAGTGTGTGAGCCCATAAGATCTCATGATCTGATTTGAGGTCCAAGGTATTCGTAGCAAACTGGAGAGGTGACAGGCAGAATGTTTAGTCTCTATGTTTAATAAATTTTGAGAGTGTTTCTCACTCCCATGACTGATAATATGAGTATGGAATCCAAATGAGTTGATAAATGAGAACCTAGCCTTTCAATTAAGTCCTAGTTCAAAATTTTAGGGAAGTGAATCAAGTGTTGAGGATTGGAGTAATTTCAAGTAAGAGATCTCAGGATACAAAGAAGAAAAGAGGAATCCCTAGTTAGAGTTACTCCTCCATAGGTTAGAATTGCCAATTTGAAATCTCAGTTGGAGAAATTATGGGTAGGTTTAAATGCTTGAGGTAATGGAATATTGTACTCCTAAGTTGGGAAAAACGGAATCACATTCAAGGTGTGGAAGTTATGAAATTTGAAATGGTCAGCCCTTATGGTTTTGTTTCAGGATGAAAGACGACCCACTCATCATAATTATGGAGGACGTGTTCAGGTTTAATTAATTGGCTCATCAGTGTTCCAATAAGATCTGAGATCACTCAGTGTAGGGGTTTTGAGATCTTGAGGTCGCTAATTGTAAAGGTCTTGAGATTTTGGATAACGATCTAAAACTGTATCAAATCTACGGTGACTGCTACAATTAGGACTTCTAGTTTTGTGGTGAATTGAGGATGTGTGAGACTTAGTTTTTATGGTATGGATATCTTAAAATCAGTTTTAATCAAGACTACTGCATAAATTGGGTGTTCGAAAGGGGAAATGTATCTCATAGAAATGTTGATTCGATGACATGCCAATGAAATGATGAGAATGTAAAGCATTCCACGTTTGAAGTCTCATTGTAATTCAAGATTATGTCAGAATTTTAGTCAAGCTTGATAAAGGAAAATTGGGTTTACCATCAAACCTAATGGATTTAGACCTTAAATAGGACACATCAGATAATAAGGGTCAGGACAATTTGGAGATTTAAGGTCTTAGGATGACCATATTAATCTAAAAGTGGTTTAGGAACGCTTGGGAAGGTTCCTCTAATTAAGGAAATACGTGGTTCGTTAAATTTTAAGGACAAAATTTCTGTAAGTAGGGAAAAGTTTTGAGATTACGATCCCAAAATATAATAATTAGAGAGTAATTAAATTGATAATAATCATGATTAGACTTAGAAATAATGAAAAAATTATTATCGAAGTAAAAATAGGCAAAATGGGCACGGTGCCCGAAGGATGCCTAAGGCGCCACTTGGGCACAGTTCTGCGAAAGTGGCGCCCGAGGGACGCCTGAGGTGGAGTGGAGGTGTGGTAATTACGAGGGGTGGCGCTCAATCACCATTTGAGTGCCAACTCGGGGTGAAAATTTGCGCGTGTAGTGCTTGATCAACGCGAGTCTCGAGGATCAGCCACGTGTCTCCTTTTTTGTTTTAAAAGAAATAGATTTTGGGGGAGAGAGGGAGAAGCCCTTGACAAAGCACAAAGAGAGGAGAGAAAGGAGGAGTGAAAAGAGAGGGAAGAGAGTAAAAAGATAGAAAATCCGACTGTTCCACTCCGATCAAAGTAAGAATAATAGTAGATCGGGCTAAGACAAGTGTACCTCAGACATTATTTTTCATTTTTATTGCTTTTTAATATCTTCATTTTGATATTTATACTCTAAAGGTATCGTTCTCTAAGTTTTGTTCCGAATGATGTATGTTTCTCTTAATTGTTTAGATAGATTTCATATTTACCTATATGTATTGTGATATATGGCTTCAATTTCAAGAATAAACACGTGTTTAATGTCCGATTTAAGTCCGAAAGCTTTATATGAAATCCTAGAACGAAAATTAGGGATTTAGTGTTTAAAATCCTTAAATCTTGAGATGTAAATATTGATTTGTAAAAGGTTATTGCTCGTGCTATGATTTTTATCTGAAAAATTTACATGAAATTATACTGTTATGTTATTGTGGATTTTTGAAGCTATTTGAAGGGTTATCTGTATAAATCTAACTTGTTTTCTAGAAGCACGATGAGTTACAAATTAAGAAATAAAAAGAAAGATATTTTTGGTTCTGTTAAATAGGATCTAGGACTATAATTTTGTCAGGTAAGGTTCCCCGGTATACATTATAATATTACGGTGGTAATCGATGATAATTTTGTCCATAGAGTTATACGTGGTTCGTCATTTCTTAGGTTGTTAGCCTAGAGGATAGAATTCTTTGTCTAACTTGCCTTCAGGAAGTATTACTGGATATAATCTCGCCAAAAGGGATATCACTGTTCTATTCCTAGCCTTTGATTGTGTATGTAATACAATCTATCCTCGATTATTCGTCCCCTCAACTAGTAGGGTCTACTAGTTAGGTCCTTTAAAATGTAAAGTTCAGTTTCAAGGATAAATAAAGTCAGTTACTGATTTATGATCTCTGATGTATGTTTTTAATTGATTTCCATTACTCTCATGTTTTCCATGTACATTCCTGCTCTTCGGTAATTACCATGAACTTTACCTTACTATACCCATGTTTATGTGAAAGATTTACACTGCATGCTTTTGGTACCTTGTTGAGTTTCAGCTCACTCTTTTATTTTTTTTCCCGTTCAGATTGAGACAGCAGAACTACTATCTGGCAAGCAAGAGCAAAGAAGGACTTAGCCAAAGAGCCTTGAGAGATTCTGAAGTCCCTTGAAGAGCCTTTGAAGTTTGGTAATAGTAATTGTAATTAGCTAATTTTGTGGATGGAAATTATGTAATATAGTCATAGCGTATTATGGTTTATATTGAGTTATTATTTTTGCTTCCATAGGTTGATTTATGGTTACAGTCGCTTCCACATTGTTTTGATATTTGGATTTGTTCTGATCCTAGATGTCGTCTCTCTTAGATCTAATATGATAGTTTAGGAGTACTGTATTTGAGTCATGGATGATATGGCATATATTGATCCTGTAGATTTGGATGTTGCTGAATCTTGAGATTTAATTACTCATATATCTTATTTAGGTTGTTTGCATAGATTTTGTCCATTTTTAGAGCAAACTCTGCTCGAATTCCTGCAAGAATTTAATGTTTTAAATTCATGGGCATTAGTTTTGTAAGTGTTTGACGGAAGTCCTTAATGGAATAGGATCTGTTCCATCACACGTTCTCCTACACCTTTAGCTAGTAAGGTTTACTGACCTTGGTTCACAAAGATAAATAATTATATATTGATTACATTCCAAAAAAAGAAGGATAAAATATGAGAAGTTAACTGTACCCCAAAAGCACATTTGATCATGTTTTTATTTACACATCCTCATCATACTCGTGTATTTCTCTTTTACTTTATTTTGCCTACATATTGTTATTGTCTTTAATAACGTTGTACTTGTTGAGCACTTGACTCACTCTTGCTACCTTTCCTTGCCTCCAGATTAGCGCAGGCCTGATATTCCCAACAGGACAGAGTAGAGGCTAAAAGTGGACTAGGCCCTGGACTTGGAAGACCACATTGGAAGACTTATACTTTATAGTTTTTATAGATTATAGTTAATTGTATATGTGTATACTTATTTTAGAATCGTAATGTATATTATATATATAATTGATGACTATATAGTTTAGTTCAGCTATATTTGGATTTATTATACTTCCGCAGGTTATTATGGTTTGTAACAGGTACATAGTAGCATCTCCCTTAGGCCGATATTGTATTTAGATATACAGCATTGGAGCCACAAATTATATGTGGCAATTGGATCCTATGTAGCTTTGTATGTTGTTGATTGTATGATGTCGAATGTTGTGATCATTGGATGTATTTTGTGTTGCATAGAATATTGTACAGGTTTTCCTATCATCTTGATGGCCGTATTGTAGACGAAACTCCATCGGATTTTTGACATAAAATATGGTCCGTCACACTTTGTTCGGTATATATCCTCATACAAAAATATATATGGTCTTATTGAACGTTAGGCCAATTTTTATCTTTTTTAGCTAACTTGCTAGATTAGATGGCTCAAACTAACTTATGGGTGATCAAGATTTGAAAGAAGATGACTTGGGATTAGACTCTAGGGTGCTAGAACAATCAAATATTTTAAATTGTGTTGTAAAATTTCAAATTAGCCATTAACATTTTGTTTTATTTCGGTTGATATCCATTTTTTACCACCGGCCAATGATATTATTATAATGGTAATATTTAAACTTGATTGTAGAATTTTAGGAGTTCAATTTTGATACATTGATTTTTGATTGAGATACCTTTTTTATATATATAATTTGAGGCCATTTAGTTTTTAATATTTGGCCACTTTAGAGTGTGACTTTTAGGTCATGTGATTTAATTATCAAATTTTATTTGCCCGTTTTATGGTATTTAATACAAATTTGTATCTGAATTTGCTTTAGGATTAAGTTTGCGATATAAAGAATTAATTTTTAGGTTTGATTCTAAAACTGGATTAAAATAATTATGGATTGAAGAATAAAATAATTTTGATAATTTTGGCCTTGGAATGAGGACGTCACAAGGATGGTATCAAATAAAATTGTAAGGTCAATATTATATTTGATTTCAGTATTTCAATTTATTAATTATCTCATGATAGGTTTGAATTATGTGGGCCAGATAAGGAGGATTATGTTGTTGCCATGATCGAGAGGATGAGTGCCTCACGTTATGGCTAGAATGATAGATGTGATGGATAAGATGGCCTAGAAATTGCAGAATTTAGAGTCGACTTTCATGAATCACGGGTTGCTTTGACAACATATGATCATTTTATCAATGAGTGTGTCAGAATTTTTAGGAGAATTAGATCCCATTAAGTTGGAGATTTAGATCAGGAGAATTTAAAAAGTTTTTAAAGTAATCCATTGTCCAGAGGAAGAGAAGGTAATATTTGCCTCCTACAAACTTTACAAGGAGATGGACTATTGATAGGCTATGAGAAAGAGGATTTTGGGATTGAAAAATGAGTAAATCTAGTGTAGCGTGCTTCTAAAAGCATCATTAGAGAAGTATTTTCTTGCAAGTTTGAGAGAATAGAATGTGAATGAGTTTGTGAAACTCTGGCATGAAAATTGGACAGTGGTAGAGTATGATGTCAAATTTATTAAATTGGCTCTTTATACTCCCTATGTCATGGATGAGATGATAAGGGCAAGCAAAGTTTTAAAAGGATTGAATGACACCATTCACTAGCAATTAGTGACGTTAAGTCTGAGGACTTGCACCGAAGTGTTGGATTGAGCCGTGCTATATGAGTAAGGAATGGAGAGGGAGAACTTCTTTAAAAAGAAGACTATAAGTTGAGGAGGCCAAAACTCAAGATTGGAAAGATCCTATAAGAAGTTGAAATCTTTTAACAAAGGGAAAAAGGAAGCTAAATTACAGGGTGCACCAGGCCCATATCAATCAAAACTCGTGTGCCACATTGCATAAAAATGCATGGTGGGAGGCATTGCTATAAGCAATTGGAGACGTGTTTCAACTATGGATAATTTGATCATATGATCAAGGACTGCCCTTACCTTTTTATGCAAATGATGTGAAAGCTAAGTGCTTCAAAAGAACTTTTGTTGTGACGACCTAGGATGTAGAAGCTTCCTCATCAGTGATTGAAGATAAATTCATAATTTTTTAGACTTCTGCATATGTTTTGTTGGATCTAAGGTCTACACAATCTTTTATATCTTTAAAGTTGTGTCATCCCAAGGATCATATATTTTTCATTAGTGGTGAAAAATATATTTTTGCAATGATAGCCTAGGATGTAGAAGTGTCCTCATTAGTGGTTGAAGATAAACTCATAATTTTTTAGTGGTCTACACAATCTTTTATATCTTTAAAGTTTGTGCCACCCCTAGGATCATATATTTTTCATTAGTGGTGTCAACGTTTTTGGGTGATCTTTAGTAACCGATATTGTGTGCTAGTTTGAACTGAGTGAACGAGTTTGAATTGGTTGTAGATTTGATTTTGTTATATCTGCTTGATTTTGATGTAATGTTAGGTATAGATTAATTCATATATTTTTCATACTTGTGTGAATTATTTCAATAAGAGAATGTATTTTGTAATTCTGGGTTGTAAACCATTTTATTTTCAAGGAATGAAACAAAAATGATCAACCTATATTATTTTGGCCCTAATTTTATGTCATTTGATGAAACATGGGTGTAAAGCTTACTTAGCTTTGTGGTGAGAGAATTTGAGGAATTTTTTTTGGAGGATCTTCCTGGTTTGCCATCCAATTAAAAGATTAATTTTGAGATAAAAATAATGCCAGTAGTAGCATCCATGTCTAAAGCCCCATATAGAACGGGTAGTTAGAATTGAAAGAGTTAAAAAAGTAATTGCAAAAATTATTGAAGAATGGTATCATTAGCTAAGTGTATCACCTTAGGTTGTATCAGTATTATTTGTAAAGAAGAAAGATCGGTTTATGAGGTTATGTATATACTATCAAGAGTTTAATAAAATAACCATCACGACTAAGTTCCTGTTCCTGAGTATAAATGACTTATTCGACCAATTGTAATAACCATAAGTGTTCTCGAAGATAGATCTTTAATCAAGTTATCATAAATTGATAATTAAAAAGTAGAATGTGGCAAATATAGATTTTTTTAATGAGGTATGAATATTATAAGCTTTCAGTAATACATTTTAGGTAAACCAATATCTCTATAACCTTTATAGACTTTAATGCATCGAGATTTTTATTCCTATCTTAATAACTTTGTGCTGGTATTTGTTGATGATATTTTAATCTACTTAAAGAGCTACAAGAAGTATGAGGTACATTTGAGGATTGTCTTGCAAATACTTTAGGAGAGAATGTTATATACAAAGCAGAAGAAATATGAATTTTGGCTCAAAGAAGTGATGTTTTGGGCCACATGATTTCAAAGAAAGGCAAGCAGTACCAAATTGGAGCTGACCAATAACCATTGTGGAAGTTCAGAGTTTTCTTAAAATCGCAAGTTATTATAAAAGGTTTGTAAAAAAGTTTTCGTGGATTACTATACTGCTAACACATATGACTTAGAAAAAGATGGAGATTTGCTAGACCAATGAATGTGAGAGGAGATTCTACGAGTTGGAGGACCACCAAATAATTACCTGAGTCTTAGGGATTTAGAAGGATCTAGCAAATTTATGGTTTATTATGGCGCATCGATGAACAAATTGAAGTATGTTTTAATGCAACACGGAAGGGTAATTTCATATGGGTCGAGGCAATTGAAGAAAAATGAGAAGAATTACTCAACGCACAGCTTGGAGTTAGTAACGGTGATGTTTGCACTAAAAATCTAGAGGTGTTATTTTTACAGAGAAAGATTTTAGTATATTCGAATCATAAATGTTTGAAATACTTGTTCTTATAAAATAAACTAAACATGAGACAAAGGAGGAAGATTGATCATTTGAAAGATTATGGTTACCAAATTCATTATCAACTATAGAAAGCTAATATGATAGTAGATGTCTTGAGTAGAAAATGAATCTAATATAAAAGAAAATGGAGAAAAAGGAAATGGGGATGTTATTACATATCAAGAAGTATTCCTAAGGTACTTAAATGATATTATTATATTTTTAAGTATAAACGGTGATAATAAAGAGAACTAAGGAAGCGCAACTGAATGATCAATTCTTGGTGAACATCATTGGACATTTGACTAGGGAATTAAGAGTGGATTTTAATGTCCAAGTTGATGGGGCCTTGAGATTTTAAGGGTGAATATGTGTATCCAATATTAAGAAATTAAAGGAAGAAAATTTAAATAAAGCTCACCGATTAAAGCATTCAATCCGTCCACCGATCAATAAAATGTACTAAGACTTGCGAAAAATATTTTGATGGTATAATATGAAAAGAGAAATTGCGGGCTATATAGGAATGTGTATGATCTATCATAAAGTAAAGGTCAAGTATAAGAAGTCAACGAGTCATTTGCAGCCTATAATCTAGCTAGATGTAGGTCCTTATAATAATAGATTTTGTGATGGGATTGTCAAGAATGTCAAAAAATTATGATGCAAATTGGGTGATCGTTGATCGGCTAATCAAGTCAACCCATTTTGTTATACTTCGGCTGACATTCTTAAGGGACTAGTTAGCAAGATTGTATATTAACGATGTATTAATATTTCATATGATCCTAACTTCTATCATTTCTAATCGTGAACAAAGATTTGTTTCTAAATTTTAGAAAAGTTTGTATTAGTAGTTGGGTACTAAATTGAAGTTGGTATAGCTTATCATTTCTAAATGGACAAGAAATCTGAGCAAAACATCCAAAATTTGGAAGATATGTTAGGGGCTTTAATATTGTAAATAAAAGTGAATTTGAATGACTACTCGCCACTAACTGAGTTTTTCTACAACAAACGTTACCGGGCGAGCATCGGTGCAGTCTCATTTGAAGTGCTGTACAAAAGGAAATATCATTTTCTAATTCATTGGAAGGAAATTAGGGATCAAAGACTCTTGCAATCAAAAGTGATTCAAGAGACATTTGATAAGATTCATTTTAACTATGATTAGCTAAAAGTTACTCAGAGCTGACAGAAGAATTATGCAGACCATAGAATGTTACAGTTGAATTTTAAAGTTAGTGATCACATGTTTTTGAATATATCTCCATTGAAGGGAGTATCTCTAATTGGGCTTAAAGGAAAACTGAAGCCAAGATTTATTAGACTTTTGGAGATTTTGTAAAAGATCAGAGAGGTGGCACATCGATTGACTCTACCTCTAAGTTTAGAAGATGTTCATAATATCTTTCATATATCAATGATCAAAAAATATATCCATGACCCGTCTCACATTACTGAACATGCACCATTGAGGATTGATGGAGATTTATTGTATATCAAGGAACCAGTTTAGATTTGAAGAGAAGAGATCAAGTATTTCAAAAGAGAATCGCTCTTTAGAAAGTGTAAACTTGGAGAGGGAACATGAAATCCGAGAGAAATATCCGTATTTGTTTTCACATTAAGATACATGAAATTTTAATGATAAAATTTTTATGAGAAGGGGAAACATAATATATGAATTCCGAATAAATATTTTAATAATAATTAATTTAATTAAATTGATAGATTTTTAAGATTAATTGAGATTTTAGTTTAAAAATTATGTTTTAGATTGGAATAAATTAGGCCTAATGACACTTGACCTGTGTTTATTTAATGCTCATGCGTATTTTGTAAGGGTGCACCTTATAGATGCCTCTGGGGTACTTATACACTTTTTAGACAAAATGTTCACATTTGAGATGCAGTCAAGTATGCACATAGGCATGTCTAGGATAGAATGTTGGCACTTGAGTGCACCTAAGGGCACTTGTACATAAGGCTAATTGTGCCTCTACATCTGATTTGTACATGACTAGTACTTATGCACCAATTTTCTATGAAAAGACCTCTTAACCAATTTTAGCTCATTTTAGCTAAATTTTTAAGAGAAGAGAGAGAAAAAAAAGAGGAAAAGAGAGAGAGGAAGGGAGAAAAAAAAATAATGAAGATG
>JAODPA010140080.1:0-15936 GCA_025585075.1 Nepenthes mirabilis | reverse complement strand
TCCTAACGTTCCCCGTGGGTATCGACACAAAATACCCAACGAAAATACATAAAACAACGAGAGAGAACGAGAAGTGGGTATGAGAACACTTGCCTCGACGCGTGATTTCACCTTTATACCTGGCTTTCGGGCGGAATCGGACTCCCGGCCTCGATCTCCTTCCTTCTCTCTCTAGTCGCGCCCCTCTCTCTCTCCTCAAAACCCTCGGCTGATCGAAAATGAGGGAGATCGAATCGCACGACGCGAATATATACTGCGCCGGCCGCTCGAGCGGCCTGGCGAGCGGCCAGCGAGCGGCCAGGCTACGGCGGCCACCGCTCGAGCGCCCCAGCGAGCGGCTGGTGAGCGGCCAGCCACGGGCCGGTTATGGTTCATCCGCTCGAGCCTGCTAGCAGGGCTTCGGCAGCCCGGACCCGAATAATTTCCCGATTTTTCTTCTGATACCAAACCTTAATCATCCCATAAGATTAGTATTGATCATTAACATACTAATCATCTCTTAATTATCGGGTTCACAAATCCGGAACCTCACATACATAATCGTAGGTATCAAAATAAATAATATATTATCCATGTCTCATATAAGATGATGGGTATACCAATAATGGGCTGGCCCCAAAAAGTCAACGGAAGCCCAAAATAACAGTCAATACTTTAACGGCCCAGTGGGAGAACAGGCCCAAGAGCTAAAAGGCCCAGGATGGTCAACGCCAGCGTTGACCGTCGGGCGGCCAACGCGTACACAAGCGGTCAACTCAAACGTTGACCGTCTGCACGCTACACATTGGGCCCAAAAGGGGCTTTTCTACAGTAATGGGCCTAGTCCATTACAGCCTGTGATCCATCAGACGGCGAGCAACAGTTCTCCAAGCATCTCCCACGGTCCCAGCTGGCACCCAAAATAGATATTAAAAAAGTTGGCGCCTTTCGAATAAGGAAGGCGCCAGATTTTGCCAAATCCATGCCAACTAGGGCTCCCCAATGGTAACATGCACAGAAGGAAGGTAACCGGCTTGCAAAGCTGTTGGCCGCCTCAGAAGGAAACTATCTCGCTTAGCTTAGCAACTGGCGCCTGCTCCAAAGGGCAAGTTAGCCAAGAATCACAGAGGGAATCTCTCATTCCAAAGAAGGAAGATCATCCTCTGCGACCATAAATGAGCCCTTGAATCATCATTCAGGGCACACTTTCGGTAACGCAATACAAGTGCTCTCAGTGAACTATTCTCTCAGCCATCAAAACACTCAGAATTGCCAACATTTTCTACTACACAAACACATTCACTAGCAACCCTAAGGCAAACAAGCGCACATCTCACGGCCGTTTACTGCCTTCCCACCTCCCAGATTCAAGAAGGCATCATCGTCTCTCTTACATCTGGGAAACGCACTCTATCTCTCTTTTTCCCTCAATTTCAGTTTCAATCTTTAGAAGACTGTTTTACTGATTTGAACGTCGGAGTATTTTCGGTGGGATAACTTTCCGCCGACACACTGACCTCCTGTTCTGTTTAGTGGTGTGCAGGATCCAACTCAGGGAATGGAGTCGGAACCATGACAAGAGGCTCATCCGAATCTGTTCGAAGTTTGGATCCAGAGACGCATTATTGGCGCCATCTGTGGGAAGCGCATACAAAAGCCTACCACAAATTTCCACAAACACTCTCTTTCACCTTCCATTCTACAATGGTGAATATGAGAGCGCAAGCTAGTGATCCCGCTAGAGATGCTGCTAACCCCGACTAGGACCACGCTGCTGGTGCCATGGTCAACGGGGCTACAGGCGGAGACCCACCGCCTTATTTTCAACAACTGGTGGAGCGGATGCAAGCTAACAATCGTCTGCTCCAATTACTTTGCTCTCAGAACAAGCAGCAACTGCAAGCAGCTCCACCAGCGGTCGTCCCTGCACCTGCCACCAAAAGGGGTGGCCAGAGGAAAAAGAAGCCGGCCAAAAGGCCCGAGAAAGCCAGAGACAATTCAGCTCCAGCATCCTCCCGTGTTTGTGGCTAAAACAGGCCTGAAGAATGCTTCGGGAGCACGTCTCCGTGAGAAATTCCGGAAAGAAGAAATCCCCGATACTCTCAAGCGGAAGGCAACAACCCAGTCCAGGAGCGAGCCTCCAGGACTGCCAGATCCACTGGAGGCAGTAGCCATCCGGCTGCTGAACCCTCCAAAAACAAGATGGAGTTGAGGGATTACCTCAACTCCAAAAGATCAGCAAATGCCGCTTGCGCCGATCCAGGAGTGGACAAGATCTGGAACCGTGTGTTCCAAGAGGAGGAGCGCGCCATCGACTTGGACCGATCTCCTTTTATTGCGGAGGTCCTGAGCCATCCGCTGCCAATGAAGTTCAAGATGCCGTCCCTTGACTTATACGATGGGGCAGTGATCTGGTTGACCACCTGTATCACTTCCGCACCCATATGAGTCTATAAGGGCCAGAAGACTCAGTGATGTGCCACTGTTTTCTGCTCACGCTGAAGGGAGATGCTCGAATCTAGTTCCATCACCTCCCTTCAGGCACCATCAGCAGTTTCTGTGAGCTCCCGGATCTTTTCCTGGCTCAGTACGCCTCGAGCCGACGGGAAGAGAAGCAGCCATGGCATCTCTCCCACATAAAGTAGAAACCGAGAGAGAACCCATGGCGTTTCCTGGATTGCCTTGTGGCCGAGGCCAGAAGGATTCCCAGGATCACAGAGGAGATGAAACTGGGCAGTTTCATCTCGGCACTAACTTATGGGGATTTTTTCAAACACCTTGCCCACAAGAATCCTCAGACTTTCCGAGAGGCAGAATCCATCACCAGGGCCTATGCTACAGTAGAAGAGGCCAATGAAGCAAAACATCCAGAACGGGCGGATCAGCCTCGGCTGTTCCCTGGTGAAGGGAAGAGGAAGTACAGCGGTGAAGAACACTCCCGCTAGAAGCAGCGCCGGACTAGGCCCCTAGAACATAGAGACTACGGGCCCACCGGTTTCACACCTTTGACGGACACGCACTCAAACGTCCTCATGCAGATTCGTTGAGAAAAATTCCTGAAGTGGCCAAAACCGCTGAAGAAGGACTCTAGAAACCAGTCAAAGTACTATGACTTCTATCGCTCTACTGGCCATTCAACTGAGGACTGCAAGACGCTATAAAGGGAGATCGAGGATCTCATTCGTAGAGGCCACCTCACGAAGTTTGTTAGAGGTCCAGGACAGAGCTCTAGAGCAGCTAGTGAAAAGGGGCAGGAGCAGACACCACCCCGGAACCGGGTTGCAGCGGGGGTGGTCAATATGGTCACCCCCCGACTCACTAAAAGCCCATCTGGCAGCGAGGAACAGCAGGCTGGGAGGAAGAAGCAGTGCACAACAGATAACTCTATCAGTTTCAGTGATGATGATTTAGCCCATTTAGTGTCCCCCCATGCTGATCCCCTCGTTGTATCCGCCCTCGTTTCAGACGGTAGTGTAGACTACCAGTTGAAGCGAGTATTTATTGATAATGGAAGCTCTCGTGATTTGCTTTACTTGGATGCTTTCTTCAGATTAGGCTTAAAAAAGAATCAACTAAAACTGGCCGAAGGCCCATTATACGGCCTCGACAACGAACCAGTACTCGTTCAATGGACTATCCAGTTGGAAGTTACCTTGGGGACGTATCCAAAAACAACAAGTCGAACGCTCACCTTCCTGGTGGTCGACCTACCCTCAGTATACGATGCTATACTGGGCAGGCCGTGTTTGACAGTATTCGGGGTAGTTACCTCTATTCCGCACCGCAAAATGAAGTTTCCAACACCCTACGGTGTCGGGGAGGTGCTAGGAGACCAAATTACCGAACGGACCTGCTATATGTCACAGATTGTCCCGAGTGGCAGCGCTAAAATGACTGGGGAACTCGACCACAGAGACGAGACTATCTTTCAGCAGGCGCAGTCCAGTGAAGCCACCGATCTAATCCCACTAGACCCGGAGAATCCGAAAAAGTGCGTTCAAATCGGCAACTCACTCACCGGACCACTGTGCGATGAGCTAATCACGTTCCTACAAAGGAACGCTGACCTTTTTGCTTGGACTCCGGTAGACATGCCTAGAATCCTGATAGAAGTGATGGTCCACAGGCTGGGACTTGACTCCAGCCGAAAACCCGTTAGGTAGAAGTGGAGGAACCACTCCGTCAAAAAACTGATCGCCATCCGAGAGGAGGTGAAGAAGCTGCTGGATGCAGGCTTCATTAGAGAAGTCCAATATCCGGACTGGCTCTCTAATTTCGTTTTAGTAAAGAAGAGCAATGGGAAATGGCGAATGTGCGTCGATTTTACCGACGTCAACCAGGCCTGTCCAAAGGACAGCTTTCCCTTGCCCAGGATCGACCTGCTGGTTGACTCCACAGCCGGACATGAGCTGCTAAGCTTCATGGACGCCTATTCGAGTTACAACCAGATCCGCATGAGTCTGGAGGACAACGAGCACACCTCATTCATGACCGATCAGGGCACCTACTGTTACACGGTGATGCCTTTTGGACTCAAAAATGCTGGAGCAACTTACCAGCGCTTGGTTAACAAGATGTTCGAAAAACAGATTGGTCGCAACATGGAGGTCTACGTCGACGACATGCTCGTTAAGAGTAGGGTCACTCGTGACCACATACGCGACCTGAAAGAGTCATTGAAGTGCTCCGTAAGCATCACATGAAGCTAAACCCAGCTAAGTGTGTCTTCGGAGTAGCTTCCGGCAAATTCTTGGGTTTCATCGTCTCCCAACGGGGGGATCGAGCCAAACCCAGAGAAGATCAAGGTGCTCGCCGACATGGCACCGCCACGGAATGTAAAGGACGTCCAACGACTGACTGGGCAGCTGGCAGCACTGTCCCGCTTCCTTGCGAAGTCTAGTGACAAGTACCAGCCCTTCTTTAATGCCCTTAGAGGAATGAAATCCAATGGTTTCCAGTGGACAGCGGAATGCCAAATCGCTTTCGATGAGCTGAAACGATACTTGGCCAGCCTGCTATTGTTGGTGTTACCTAAGGGCAGAGAAGAATTATACCTTTACTTAGCAGTTTCGGAGGCGTCCCTGAGTTCTGTCCATGTGCGCTAGGACTCCGACGCCCAACGGCCGGTCTACTACGTAAGCAAAATGTTGACCGGCTCGGAGACCCATTACTCGCGCGCCGAAAAATTAGCCATGGCTCTAATTTTCTCTACGCGGAAGTTGAGGCCTTACTTCCAGGCCCATCGGATAGTGGTCCTTACGGACTAGCCGCTGAAAAACATCCTCCAGAAGCCCGACGTTTCTAGACGATTACTGAAATGGGCTATCGAGTTGGGCGAGTTCGACATCGAATTCCAGCCCAGGCCTGCTCTGAAAGCATAGGCGCTGGCTGATTTCATTATCAAGACTACAACCCCAGTTCTCGAGGAACAGCCCGAAGAAAGCGCGGAGCTGCTTGTCAGAATTCCAGAATGGATACTTCACGTAGACGGGTCGTCTACTGACACGGGCAGTGGTGCTGGAGTTGTCCTTACAACTCCCGATGGGTTTGAGGTGAAATACTCCCTCAAAGTCGACTTCCCGGCAACTAACAATGTTGCCGAGTATGAAGCCTTACTAGCCGGCTTACGATTAGCCAAAGAGTACTCCGCCAGGAGACTAGCAGTTTACAGCAACTCAGAGCTAATCGTTAACCAAGTTAATGGGTGCTTCGAGGCGAACAACCCTCTCTTAGCCAAGTACTTGGCAAAAGCGAGGGAGGCCATCTAGGGTTTCGACAAACTAACCCTAGTTCATGTTCCTCGAACTGAAAACTGGAAGGCAGACCAGCTGGCCAAAGCCGCTGCAGCCAAAAATCCAGAACAATATTTGAGGCACATACGGGAGATCCTGAATGCTCCCAGCATAGAGAAGCGAGAGGCCATGCAGATTTCTGAAGCAAAAAACTGGATGACGCCTTTTCTTAACTGCCTGGCGGATGGATCATTGCCAGATGATGTGGAAAAGGCCAAACGGGTTAAGAAGACAGCTGGCTGGTCCACTGTGGTTGACGAACGACTGTATCGCCATGGTTACTCAACCCCATACCTCCGCTTTCTAACTCCTGAGGAAGCTGACTACACATTAGGCAAAGTTCACCTTGGGATCTGCGGGTCGTACATCGAGGGAAAAAATTTTGCCTTTAAGGTCATGCGCTAGGGCTACTACTAGCTGTGAGGTTTTAGATTTAGGAACTTGATAATAATGAGGTGATTAGTATGATAATGATCAATAATAATCCTATGGAATGAATAAGGTTTAGTATCAGTAGAAAAATCGGGAAAGTATTTCGGTTCGCGCAGCGGAAGCACGACCAGCAGGCGTGCGCCTGCTAGGCGCTCTAGCCGTGGCTCGAGCGCAGCTCCCAGTTTTCCCCCTTGCCCTCCGCTCGAGTAGAGGACAGCCAGTGGCTGGACCGCCCGCTGGCCGCTCGAGCCGTGCTCGAGCGGCAGGCGTACTATAAAAACACGTCGCGCCTTCTCTCCTCTCATTTTCGCATGGGCCAAGGGTTTTTAGAGAGAAAGAGGGCGCCGATCTTAGAGAGAGAAGAAGAGAGACCAAGGCCGTGAAGTCCAGATCCGTCCGAGAGCCAGGTATAAAGGTGAAAGCACGCGTCGAGGCAAGTGTTCTCATACCCACTTCTCATTCTCTTTCGATGTTTTATGTATTTTCGTTGGGTATTTGTTGTTGATACCCACGGTGAACGTTAGAATCTTGAAACCCATGGGTATGGGTTAAGGAAAATGTAGTTAGTTGCTCGGATCGTGTCCGATCCTACCGGTTTGGCTTCACCGAAACCCTAACCCACGAAAATTTGGGGGTTTCCCATTTCCCGCCCATGTATCATGAAATTGACCCCGAAATGTGAATCTCCACATCCTAATGGTGAATATATATCGGCCACGGGTCCGATCTCGTACGTTTCGACTCGTTCGCGACGTCCGAGCCCTCTAACCGGGCGCTGTTACTGTTCACCCGAGACCGGAGGTGATAATTGTGTGTTGTCACCTTCGTAAAATGATGAAATGATCCTAGAATATGAATCCCTGTATCCAAATTGTACGTATATATCGACCGGATTCCGGATCCTGCAAGATTCATGGCATCTGGGAGCCTTAAAAGTTCCCCGTTGTTGATAATCCGAAAATGAATGGGAAGTTGCATACTCCCACCCTCGTGTTAAGTTAAATCGAACCCAAATGTGAAATCCCGTGTATCAAGTGTATGTACGAATCCACCGGACGTCCAATTTTCAAGTATCGAACCGTGTGCGGCGTCCGGGTGTTCAAAAGGAAATCTGTTATCGTTCACCGAAAATGAAATGATAAATATAAGTGTTATGCTTCCATAATTGTTATTGATATAACGTTTAAATTTTTAAATGCAAATGTAAGCTCTGGAACGTGTATCCGTCTGCTGGAGGCAAGGGATGAGTCCCGGAGGTTCTAAAGTGATATGTGATCATCAGAGGTAAGAATCTAATCTCTCTCGTGAACTTGGATGACTTGTTGTGGACTAAGGGAATCGAGTCCCACGGATTGTGATTAAGGGAATTGAGCCCCACAGATTGTGATTAAGGGAATTGAGTCCCATTGGATATTGTGAACCGTGACGTGAATGGAAGGGAATCCACATTGAGCTTGTGATGATGTAATCTCCTGGATGGAGATGTGTTTGATGATGTAATCTCTCGGTTGGAGATGATTGTGATGGGAATGAGATTTCCCAAGATTTGATCAGGTGTGGCAAATGTGGATTTCCCTCTCCAAGTGTTGAACCTAATCTTGAAACTAGAACCCTGAGTCGTAGGGGTAGTATTCTTTAGTATACCATGTCCATCACGGTATGAACCCGAGGAATACTTGGCCACGTATTCTGGCCGGTCGTGGGAGCGGGTGATGTATATGGTACACTTTAGGAAACTACTGTGGAAGAACGAGGATTGCCCTAGTCCCCGGGGGTGTGGGGCGTGTCGATTGAACCTACATATTGAGATGTAGTCGTTTTGATGATTGTTGCATGGATGCAACCGATGGTCGTGTGCTACCAACCTAAAATAGTAGCCATGGCTTTAGAATGTGCAGCGAACACATTCCTGTCCTCGTTCTCTCGCATCGTTGGCTAGTACGGTCTACTAGCCCGGGTCCGCAAAGATGATGTAATAACAAAAATGAATAATGTCCAATCAATGTAATCGTAAGAACCGTGTGAATCCAGTGATTCAAGATATGACCGTGAGAACTATGAGAATCAAGAGATTCCAGATGTTCTTGTTCCCTCTTCTGCTTTGTGGTTAGGGAGAGTTTCAGTATCTTTCCCCGTACCCGTTCTTGTTTATTCATGCGAGAATTGCTTATGATTATACTTGCTGAGCTGTACGCTCACTCTTGCTGTTTTTTCTTTCAGATGAGAACACTTAGCTGGCGCCAAATAGGTAGAGCAAGGAGAGGCTTGCTTGATGACATTGGCTGAACGGCGAGCGCAGTAAAGATTTGGACTCAGAGTTGGATCGGATTTTGAAGAGCCACTTAGAGTTGGGCGTGGCTCATTATTGTTATTGTTTTATGGTTTTGTTATACTTCTGCAGTTTGTGATGATGTAATTATGCTTCCGTGTCTGTAATGATGTTTGAGTTTTGTTTCATATTAGATAGCATCTCTCTAGATCCAGTATAGTAGTTAGAGGTACTGTATTGGAGCCATGGATGAGATGGCAGATGTGTGATCCTGTGTGGTGTGTTGTAGGCTTTGAGTTAAGCCTTTTGATTAGTTGGTGCTTGTACAGGGTATTTGATCAGGTTGTACCGTTTGGTTTTCATCCAGTTGCAGAGGAAACTCTGCCGAATTTTCTGTAGAGTCTATAGGTTAATTATGGGCTTTAGAGTGTGTGTAGCCATTGACGGAGGTTATTCAATGGAGAATAATCCGGTCCGTCACACTGGCCCTCGATGAAAAAAGACGCGCTAGAGTTCGTGAAGAAATGTAAAAGCTGCCAGCTTCACAGCAACCTTCACCACCAACCATCCGCAGATCTGAAGGCCCTTCAGACCCCTTGGCTCTTCGCGCAATGGGGGCTCGATCTCCTCGGCTTGTTTCCCATTGCCACGAGGCAAAGGAAATTTATCATAGTGGGCATCGACTACTTTACCAAGTAGGTTGAAGCTGTCCCACTGGCTAAGATAACAGAACACAATGCCCTGGAATTCCTCCGCCAGAACATCGTCTGTAGATTCGGCGTCCCCGAGGTCATTGTGACCGATAACGGGACCCAGTTTTTGGGGAAACGCTTCACCAAGTATTGCACCAGCCTTGGCATCAGGCTGGTCCACACTTCGGTGGCATTCCCCCAAGTCAATGGGCAGGTGGAGGTAACAAACCGTACGCTACTCCACGGATTGAAGACTAAGCTGGAGGACGCCGGGGGCTCCTGGGCTGATGAGCTCCCATCTGTCCTCTGGTCTTATCGGACAACCCCGAAGGAACCAACGCGCGAGACACCCTTCAACCTCTGTTACGGGACTGAGGCGGTAATCCCGATTGAAATCGGGCTTCCAAGTCTCAGGGTTGAGTCCTTCGACCCACAGACTAACTCCCAAACAATTATGGAGCACTTAGACTTGTTAGAAGAAGCCCGTGACACTGCCAAAGTACGGACAGTGGCCTACCAGCATCGAATCGCCCGATACTACAACAAAAAAGTTAAGGCATGACAATTCGATGTGGGGGACCTAGTCCTATGAGACGTCGAGGCCACAAAGCAAGCTAGCCGGCCGCAACAAGCTCTCCCCTAATGGGAAGGGCCTTTCCTCGTCTCCGCCGTGCTGCGAAACAGAGCTTGCAAACTCTAAGGCCTGGACGGAAAACTGGTTCCACGTACGTAGAACGCAACCCACCACCGGCGTTACTTCCGATAGCGAACCCAGGTACATACTTGCATCATTATGTGCACTCACTTGCTTGTTTTCAATTTACAAAAGATAAGTGTGTACTTAGCATGCCTCCTATGTGCGTGTGTATGTTTTCTTTGTAGGTTACCCGACTTAGATTGCCCCTAAGTCGGGAGGGTCTTTACCCTCTCGTTAAACCCTGGTCATCCAGGTGGCCCATGAGCGGTCTAAACCCTGGTCATCCAGATGGCCCATGAGCGGTCTAAACTCTAGTCATCCAGGTGGCCCATGAGCGGTCTAAACCATGGTCATCCAAGTGGCCTACGAGCGGTCTAAACCCTGGTCATCCAGGTGGCCCATGAGCGGTCTAAACCTTGGTCATCCAAGTGACCCAATAGTGGTCGAAAAACTATAGGGGGCTTACGTAGCACACGCAACGACCTCCTCTACGAAAGGATAGCGTGATCAGTTAGTGACGGTCGAAGGGAGAAACGTTTCTTCTCCAACAAGGGCTGCCGAAGTTATCACTTGTACGGCGCCACTAGGTTGGTTAACACAACCGCCTGCCCAGCTTAAGGACCTAACTCCTTAGGCAACTGGCCAACTCAGTTTGCCGCCCCATGCAACAATGCACACAAACACAAGCAGTGAGCATAAATGGACATGGAAGTGAAAGAATTCCATTTCATTGCTTCAAGAAATGTTACAAAGTTACAAAGTTACAAGTATAAATAAATAAATAAATAAATAAAAAGGGGGTACAAAAGGCTAAGGAGGCGGCAGCCGCCTCTGACTATCCTGGGACTCCTCCACGAGGTCATCCTTGTGCTGCACCCCACGGTTTCCTAAGTGAAGGTACTGAACGGGGAAGTCAGGATCGATTAGCCTCACAAGACGATGACAGACTTGGACCCCCTCAAACATCAGGGCGTGCAGCATGCCCTCGATCTCGTGGGAGCAAATCCGGAGACCTAGCTCGTTCTCCAGGGTGGATATCCGATCTGCAAGCCGCTTCTTGCTTGCCTTGCTCCGGTCTTCCTCCTCTTTCAAACGAGTAACCTCAGCCTTCAGCTCAGCATTCTCCGTCTCCATGCCCGCTAGGATAGCCTCAAGGGCAGCAGTCTGCTCGCGGTGCTCCCCTCCTGAAGCAGCTAGCCTGGCATCAAGCCAGGCGATCTCCGCCTCCCTGTCCACAATGATGCGATCGCGTTGCTCCACCTCTCGGGAAAAGGCTGAGATCATCCTCCTTGACTGTACAAGACAAAAACAAAGTGTAAGTTATAAATACAAGGAAGAAAGAAGTGCAGGGAGGCCATTACAGGAATTGTACCTCATAAATCTTTCTCGAGGGCCTCTCGGGCCTGGTCTCTAGACCTGGCCAAGTTGGCGGTGGACCAGGTGGCGGTGGACCAGGAGCATCCTCTCGCGCCAGGCTCACCGCTGCCTCATCCAAAATGCGATCTAGGAACACGTCAGTCTCACCCATGGTAGCTGCGGGCTCCTCTCTTACAGTCTCTGGAGTAGTTGCCGCGGGCTCCTCTCTTGCAGCCTTAGGAGTAGATGCCGCAGGATCCCCTCTGGCAGCCTCTGGAGCAGCTGCTGAAGAGTCAAGCCCCACCGTTGGCTCCACAACACAAGTCCGCGTGGCCGCCATCGACTCACAAGCCGGCTCCTCAAAAGATCCCATTGACTCAGCACCAGGAACCGCTTGCAGCGCAGGCTGCGCCAGGATGACTCCTGAATCCGTCGGCCAATCCTCATGGGTTTTCTCTAGGCCCACGGAACTACCCGCTCCACTGCAGATACCAGCAGCAACGTAATCAACAAGCGACGACGACGATGAAGGAATTTCTAGCACCTTCTCAGGAAAGGGGCCGATAAACCCTCCGTCGGTGTGTCGCATACGGATGATTACGCCCTTGGACTCATCAGGGTTCACCATCCTTACCGAAGGCCTTGGTTTTTGAACCAGGGATGGCGGCCTCCAGTTTACTTTCTTGGACTCCACTCAGGAAACCAAAAAATTCCGAATAAAATCGTCGGGGTTCTCCTTTATTTCCTTTAACAACCACCCGCAGGCTGCCGTCTCAGCCGTGGTCGGCGTCCCAAAATACGCCTCCAGAACCTAGCCCCATTCCCTCGCAATGGGCCAGGCCGCCCCCACACTCACGAAGAAGAACCGGTTCTTCCAGTTCTTCAACGAGTGGTGAATGGCTTTATTGATCTTTATTCCAGCACGGGAGACGAACGATATCCACTCTCCCCCCATATTTACTTTGAACAAAACCCTAACAGCAGACATCTTAAGCTTCTTGCCAAGCTTTCGAACAAAAATGCATATAGTACAGAGGTACCTCACGGCATTGGCGTGAAGCTGGGTGAAGGGACACGTAGAGCCTTCAGAATCGACTCCAGTTCTTCCGGCAACAGGAGGCGGAGGCCGCTACTCAGGTGAGCCTCATAAACAGTAATATGCCCCTCCGATGGAGCATAGGCCCTGTCGTCTTTCCTAGGGACCCTCCACGCTATCTCCTTTGGAATATTGAACTCGACACACAGGGCTTTAATGTCATTCTCTCTCAAGACGGAGGCAAAATCGGTGACGGAAGCCATGACAACACAGAAGACTAGGGTTTCTGAACGTCTCAGAGAAATGGGAATGAAGAAGATGAAGGACTAAAGGCGTAAATGATGTCAAATTACAGAAGGCAAACTTAAGCGCCAAGCACGAAACCCCTCATTAAGGACGCCGCCAGTCCTGCCACGTGTCGCCCCTCTACTTGGCCCTGCAAAAGGCAGATCTCTGACGCATTAATGGCCAGGATATCCGCCTAACCAAAGGGAGACACGTGTCGCTTTCTGCCCTGTAAACCGGCTAATGGCCACGCATCCATTAGGACTGGCAGAAAACGTTTCCAGAATTGGCCATGGCAGTCAACAATTCTGGTTCTCCGAAATTAACCTAGACGGTCAACAATTCTGATTCTCTGAAATTGACCCAGACGGTCAACAATTCATGTTCTTAGGAATTGACCAGGACGGTCAACGATTCTGGTACTCCGGAATTGACCTAGAGGGTCAACAATTCTGGTTCTCCGGAATTGACCAGGATGGTCAACGATTCTGGTTCTCTGGAATTGACCTAGACGGTCAACGATTCTGGTTCTCCGGAATTGACTAGGACGGTCAACAATTCTGGTCAAACTCTCCTCCACGCCTTTCATGAAGCTCCATGGGATCCTCAGAGCAATAAGGGGTATCCCATCATGAACATACTGGAGGCTAGACTTCTGGCCACCAGCATGGCAGGCTAATGATGGGTATACCAATAATGGGCTGGCCCTAAAAAGTCAACAGAAGCCCAAAATAACGGTCAATACTTTAATGGCCCAGTGGGAGAACAGGCCCAAGAGCTAAAAGGCTCAGGACCGTCAACGCTGGCGTTGACCGTCGGGCGGCCAATGCGTACACAGGCGGTGAACTCAAACGTTTACCATCTGCGCGCTACACGTTGGGCCCAAAAGAGGCTTTTCTACAGTAATGGGCCTGGTCCATTACAGCTTGTGATCCATCAGGCGGCGAGTAACGGTTCTCCAGGCATCTCCCACGATCCTAGCTGGCACCCAAAATGGATATTAACAAAGTTGGCACCTTTCGCATGAGGAAGGCGCCACATTTTCCCAAATCCTTGCCAACTAGGGCTCTCCAACGGTAACATGAACAGAAGGAAGGTAACCGGCTTAGAAAGCTGTTGGCCGCCTCAGAAGGAAATTATCTCGCTTAGCTTGGCAACTGGTGCCTGCTCCAAAGGGCAAGTCAGCCAAGAATCACAGAGAGAATCTCTCCTTCCAAAGAAGGAAGATCATCCTCTGCAACCATAAATGAGCCCTTGAATCATCATTCAGGGCACACTTTCGGTAACGCAATATAAGTGCTCTCAGTGAACTATTCTCTCAGCCATCGAAACACTCAGAATCGCCAACGTTTTCTACTACACAAACACATTCACTAGCAACCCTAAGGCAAACAAGCGCGCCTCTCACGGCCGTTTACTGCCTTCCCACCTCCCAAATTCAAGAAGGCATCCTCGTCTCTCTTTCATCTGGGAAACGCACTCTGTCACTCTTTTTCTCTCAATTTCAGTTTTATTCTTTGGAAGACTATTTTACTGACTTAAGCGTCGGAGTGTTTTTGGTGGAACAACTTTCCGCCGACACACTGACCTCCTGTTCTGTTTAGTGGTGTACAGAATCCAACTTAGGGAATGGAGACGGAACCACGACAAGAGGCTCATCCGAATCTGTTCGAAGTTCCGATCCAGAGACGCATCACAAGATAATAAAACTAAGTCCTCAAAAGCTCTCCAATTTGTATCAGCTACCTATCCTGCGCTTACAGGTTATTCAGACTCGTCGGGTATAATAGCTTGCTCATCTGGAAGGAAAAAGAAGTAATGGTGAGCTAACAACTCAATAAGTGTATCATATTCAAAAGTAGTAGACAATATAAACGAAGTGAAGTAGAAGAAAGACATATAATCATGAAGGAAATGTATAAGCAGGAACATGATCAATTATACTTTGGAGCGCAATTTACTTCTTCTTGAAATATAATTTATGTATGATTATTCATCTTTGCAGACCAAAGTCAGTAAGCCTTACCAACTAAAGGTGCAAGAGGACGAGAAAGGATCATGATGCCCTCATAATCTAAGGCTGAATGACATATTCAACATCCAATAACAAACTTTTGCCTAAAAATGGCCGAACACTACATTGCATAGCGGTATGCCTATGATCCGATCATACATGGCCGATAAAATGCTACCCTAACCTCCTACGATCCAGAGGCAATCCTTGTCCTTCCATAGTAATATCCTTAGGCTTGCCAATAGTATTACCCACTACAATACATTGTCAGAGTAATCATTGAGTCTCTTCTGTAATGCTACTGGCAGGCCAAGGGCTATTAACTTCATAGCATAATTCCATGGTCCTAATTTCATGGCTTCTTATTCATTTGAGGAAAGGTCCACCACAATTCAATTCACAATATGTTCGTCCGAGAGAACGATTTAATCACATATTACATTGTAGACTTTCCTCTAATTACATATATGATTATTATTTTTTCTTCAGACTTAAATCTTTTCACAAGTCAATTTGGATACACACACAATATAATACATAGGAAGGATTAGAATTCCTTAGCACATTAGACAATTATCATTTTGGGGTCCTCTGGGACATATTTTCCTTAAAAACGGAGAACAAACATATATTTTTAGAGCTTACAATTAGTCATATACAATTAGATATAAATTTCTTAATAATCAGGTGGGGTGGAAGCATGCAAAATTCTCATTTATTCTCGGGTGAACAGTAACATGGCCGTTTTAGAGCGTCCCAACGTTGCGAATAGGTCAATACTTGTAATATCGGACGACCGGACGAGGTATATGCATAATTAGGACATGATAATTTATAATTTAGGGTCAATTAAACATATAATCAAAGGAAAAGGAGAGAATCCCGAGTTGGGTGTGGATTAGGGTTTGGTGAAGCCAAACCGAACCAATCGGAATAATCAGACATTAAACTATGAAAACTTTAAGTACTAATCATGGGTTACAAATTTTTCATAATTTCGGTAGATATCAGAACAATAATACCCAATGAAAAATAAATAAAAATTAAAAGATGAGATAAAAAGGGTATGGGAGCACTTGCCTTAACCCGAACTACAATTTTTCCAACTAGCTTGAAGTCAAAATCAAACCCAAAAGCCTCCATTTCTTCCTCTTCTCCTTCACGTGGTTTCTCTCCTGCACGGCTCTCCTCGTGTACAATGGCCATTGCTCGGCCCGCCCCCGCTGTGCCAACCTTCGCCAGCCATCGCCAATCACCCCGCATGCCACCTTCTTCCCCGGTGAACCCTCCATTGCGCCATCGCTACAGTAGAACCCTAACCTTTCACCCGTTCTCTCCCCCTCGACCCTGGCTTCCTTCTGCTTCTTATTACAATAATAATAAT
>JAODPA010140058.1:0-15936 GCA_025585075.1 Nepenthes mirabilis | reverse complement strand
TAATATTGATAGGTCCAATCATGATATGGGCTGATCCAATCATAACAAGGGTTGATCCGACAGCTAACCTATTAGATAGCGAAGCCTAATACAAAACAAGGCTCAGGAACCATCCAATCGACCCATGGAGGATAATGACCCAGAGTCAAGGGGTAGCCTTTGCGGATGAGCCAATCATAGCAAAGTTTGCTTTCTACCTCACCAATAGCAGTTTAGCAGTGCATAAAATGCCAGGGTAATAGGTTTTCAGCCAATGGTGATAGTAGTTAACCATGAAAAATTGTCGTACCCGCCAATCAATGGCAACCGAGCCAACCTATGCGAGAAGTAACTAGGCCCTTATCGGCCACCACCAGCTTGGTCACGTCACCGCCATAAGACGACATCTAACACGATGGCTCCCGTCAATGCCTTAGTGCCGATGAATTTTGGCGGAATTCCTCTCATCAGTCTTGGCATCAAATCCTTTTTCACGAAACACAATAAATTTTTTTGCCCCTCATTGAATAAAAAAAGGGTGCAATACCCCATGTAAAGCCAGTCTCGAGTGAGACACAAGAGCTAGAAAGAATCAAGTTCTTTTTCCCAATACAGCTCTTTCTCCTCCTCACAAGCGCCACTCCCCCATTGAGTGTATCTTAATGAGCCACTCACTAAGTGCAATACATAAGAGCCTAGTCCTCTACCTATCTAAGCCACTCGTCGCCTAGCGCACTCTAGGAGCTCAGGCCTCCTCTCATGATCTCTGCATATGAGTATCATTGTATTCTTTGACATCCTCTTTATATCATTCTATTTTCCTGAGAAGGATTATTAGCTTGAGTGTCAGAAGACAAATCGAAAAGTGAGTTCTACCAATCATCTGACCTCTTATTTATAGTTTGTGGAGTGTAAGTTTTAAGTTAACAGAGATGAAGATTAGACCCACTCCAATTCAACTCGCAGTGAAAGATCGAGTGAGTCCTTAATTCGTACAATAATTCGGATACCAGAGACATATCATTGGCGCCATTTATGGGAATGATGTAAGAGTCCAATCACCAACCACTACACTCATAACAGCAAATATGTTCAACATAAGGGCACAGACCAGTGTGCCACCTAAAGACACCGCCACCCAAGGCAACGACCCCTTTGTAGGTAGCCATGTGGGTGAGCCTCTTGAGCGCGACTTCTACGCATTGGCGGCCCAAATGGGGGATGCCTTCAAAATGCTTTAGAGGATCAACAACCATCTGGACCTGCAGTAACTGGGGGCTCCAGCTTCCTCAGCATAAACATTGGTTTCCAAAAAGAAGAGCCAAATATCGAAGCCTCCGGTCAAGAAACCCCGTGGCTCGACAATGTTGGAGCCTAGGTGGCCTCGAGCAGTAGGGCTCGAACACAACTGGAGGGACGTTCAAGCCATAGGATATGAGAGGAAAGCCTTGAGAGATGGAACCCTTGTTATTCCCGTAGTGATCGGAGACCCTCAACCCAAGGAAAAGCCTCCTTCAGTGCATGGCCACCACGAGCTAAGAGTTGCACGGCCGCGCACCCCTCTTCGAATCACTCAGAGTTGAGGACCTTTCCCAACGCTAAGAGGGTTGTGTCCACCTCTTGCATGGAAGAGATGGTGGAAAAGATATTAGGAGCGATGTCGACGGAAGGGTCACAAACCTGAGGAGGTCACCCTCGAGTCATATGATAGGAGATCCACACGCAACTACTCCCCCACAAGTTCAAGATACCGGGCCTCAAGTCATATGACAGGAGTACCGATCTAGTGGATCACCTGGACCACTTTCGTACATTCCTGAGCTTCTAAGGCTTGGACAAGGCCGCCATGTTCCAGTACTTCCCTTTAACATTCAAAGGGGATGCTCGCCTTTGGTTCTACAATCTCGCACTGAACTCTATCTGGATGTTCACGGAGCTTACCGACTACTTCCTGTCCCAATTCACCTCCGGCTAAAAGGAGGTAAAGCAACCATAGCATCTGATCCGGCTTCAGTAGCGACAAGATGAGAGCCTGAGGTGCTTCCTGACCCGTTTCATGGCTTAGGCATAAAGGATATTTGGGCTTACCGACCAAGTGAAGCTCAGCACTTTCCTCACTACCTTGGAGCTTAGTGATTTCTTCAAGCAACTAGCCCACTAGAGCCCTTAGACTTTCCGAGAGGTCAAGGCAATCACCCGGCTTACATTGCGGCTAAGGAGGCCAAGCAAGCAAAGCACCCGGAATGCACAAACTGGCCACCAGAGAGGATGACAAATGAGAAGAAGAAGAACGGGAGATGATTATTGTGAGATCCTGACCTCGCAAATCATGCTAAGGTTTAAGAATGTGGGAAAAGTGAGTTTGGAAGCGAAAAGAGGAAGTTAAGTTCGGTAATGTACCAATTTCTAAGATGTGATTAATATGCATGGTGAGGTTTTGAATTTTTAAAATAGGATAATTGAGAGGTAATTAAGTTAAAATAGATAAATTATGGTAAAAAAGAACCGGAGGAATCAAATCAAAAAGCCTAAAGATTTGAAATTGGTAAATCGGGAACTGAAATTGTAAACTGAGAAACGTTAATTTGTAAATAAGATTCCGTGCTTTAAATTGTGATAATCATGGCCTATTAAAGTCATATAATCAAAATTAGGATCCAAGGATACGAATAATTGGATTGGAAGGGTCAAAACAGGTCCCGAATGACGAAAATGCGAAGTAGGCTTACTGTAGGCTCGATGCTGGCTTGACTCACGCCCGAGTAGAGCTCGAGCACCACTGGGGCACAAAAAACATAAGCTCTCACCTGAAGGGTGCTCGATGAGCACTTGAGGCACAGTGTTGGCAGAACGGTGTGCCTGTTGGCGCTCGAGCACTCGGTTTTAAAATTCCGAGTGCGTTTTCCCTTGGCCATTATGGCCTGTTTCAGTAGAAAGAGAGAAGAGAGGAAAGGGAAGAAAGGAGAAGGAAGAGGGAAAAATCCACCGATCCACTCCGATCTGGGTAAAAAAATAACTGTAGACCAACCTCAGGCAAGTGTACCTTGGACATTATATATCGTTTTTACGGTGTTTTAATATCACCATGTTATTGTTCATGCTTTGAATCTCTTGTTCTTTGATATTTGACATGAATAATGCGTAAATCGCATGATTTTCAGACTAAAGTTCATGTTCATGTGAATATATTGTGATTGATGACTCTGATTTCATGATTTGGTTCACTTTTGCCTCCGTTTCGTGTCCGGACCATATATCGTAAACCCTAACTCGAAAATTGTAGGTTTTTGGTTTAAATGCATGGTTTTGTGTAGGTATTTGGAATTATAGCATCAATTTCATGAATAAATATGTATTTGGTGCCCGATTACTGTGCGAGAATTTTGCCCGGAACTCTAGAACGAAAATTGGTAATTTTTATCAGAAACTTGAAATTTTGATGATTTAAACGTAAATTATTGTCCTGTATCATTTATTGAATGATTTGTGTTTGAAAACCCTACATGGAACTGTATCATCGAATTATGAAAACCTTTGGAATCATTTGAAAGAGTGACTGATGAAATTTGGATTTTGGCCTTGGAATATGATGATTTTGATTATGGTACTTCGAGCAAATGTATCGAATTAAGCTAATCTGTAAGAAAAACGGACCTAGACTGTTGAACAGTTAGATGAGGTTATCCAGCATGTCTTAGGACATTACGGTGGTAATCGGGGATAACTTCATTCATGGAGTTATACGTGGTTTGCCCTTCCTCAAGGTGTTCCTGTGGAGGCTATTAATCCTCCCATTCTAGAGGCTAATAATCCTCCGTTAACTTTGAATTGTCTGCCTTAAACACAATCGGTCTCTGTTATCGTTCCTGTTCCTATCCCTAGATTGTGTGGAGTGAACACAATCTATCCCCGATTATTTGCCCCCTCGACTAGTAGGGTACGCTAGTTGGGTTCTTAGGATATTTAACTAGAGTTTTCTAATAAAAATAAACCAAAATTTGGAACTACTTTATGAAACTGTTGCATGTTTAAATAGAATCATACTTTGCTCCTATTTCCATGAACTGCTCTATTCTTCCAACCTGATATTAATGTGTTTTTCTATCTTAGTATAATTTATATTTTTTGAGACCTATTTATATGAAAATTACGCTTTCTTCATGATTATCGTACATGTTTTAATTTATATCTTAGTATCGTACATGAACTGCCTTACTATATTATGTTCTACATGAGAGTATTATGTTCTGTATATTTTAATACCTTGTTGGGTTTCGGATCACTATTTTATTTTCTCCCCGTCCAGATAAGGATATAGAGAAGACACTGGAGGTTCACGTGTAGCTAGAGTTTAGCACATAAAGGTTCTGGAGCCTCAATAAAGTCTTAAAGATTACCTTGGAGTAATGCTTTGGGAGATTTTGATAGTTTTAATTACAAATATCTGAATTATGGATGGAATTATGTATAAATGACTGTTGTTTGTTCTGTAAACTGTTAAAATAGTATTTATACTTTCGCAGATTTCTATTAAGGTTATAGATGCTTCCGCTATATATTTTTCTTATTTCTGTATAGGTCATAGACGGCATCTTTCATATGAGTTTTGATATAGTAGATAGAATAATTGGTCTAAAGCCATGGATGACATTTGAGATCCTGTGAATGCGTGTTGTAGGATGTAAATTATGATGTTTGGTTAGTTGTGTGTTTGGATAGGCTTGTTTATATGGATTCGTATTGTACAGGTTAGTAAATATACAGGTTATATTTCTGGTTTCTGTCTAATTATAAACGAGACTCTGTTAAAATTTTTATACAATTTAAAGGATTTAAATTAATGAATTCTGTTCTGAACCTGTCTGACAGAGGATCCTATGGGAATTAGGACCAATTCCGTCACAATTATCGTCCCTGAGGATCGCACAAATAGTTACGAGTGGAGCCAGGTCCTAGAAAGGAGTTCCCATGATAGGACCTAACCCCCTTACAGACACATGCACTATCATCCTGATACAAATTCAAGATGAGAAGTTCATAAAATGGATAAACATGCCAAAGAACTTAGAGGTAGGGGATTGAACTAAATATTGCTACTACCATCGGTCTTTAGGTTAAGGAACTGAGGACTTTCAGACTCTACAGAGGAAGATGAAAGACTTGATCCGCTAGGGGTATCTGATGAGGTTCCTATGAAACTCAAGACAAGCTCCTGCAGCAGGTAGGGAAGACACATAAGAGCAACCGAGAAATTGAGTGGTAGCTAGGGTAGTTAATATGATAACAACCAAGCTAGCAAAAGGCAACGCCCCGAACCATCTAGAGAGAGCTTCCAGTAGTAGGAAGCCGAGGGTAGAGGTTAAGATTGATGTCATTAGTTTTAACAATGATGATATAATACATGTAATGATTCCCCCATTCTAACCCTATAATTGTATTTGCCTAGGTTTCAGACGGTGTTGCAGACTACCAATTGAAATAAGCTTTTGTCAATAATAAAAGTTCTCACAATTTACTATATATTGATACTTTCTTTAAGCTTGAATTGAAAAAAAATCAAATGAGGCCCACCGAAGGACCCCTATCAGGACTGGATAATGAACTAGTATCCATGCAAGCAGTTGACCAACTAGAGGTAACGCACAGCCTCCTGAATGGTTACGTTCTTGGTTGTCGACCTCCCGTCTGTCTACAACGCAATCTTGGGACTACCCTAGCTAATTGCTTTTGGGGTAGTGACGTTGTTCCCGCACCTAAAGATGACGTTTCTGACACAGCGCAATGTTAGAAAAGTTTTGAAAGACCAGGTAATGGGCCGGACATGTTACCTATCCCAAGTCGCTCCGACGACCTCAAACTAGCTAATTGGAGATCTTGACTTTCGAGACGAAGCTACCCTCTAACAAGCTCAATCAGGGAAATCAACTAATAAGATTCCTTTGGACCTCATTGAACCCAAAAAATGCAGACATGTTGGTAGCTCCCTTTTAGGTCTGTTTGTGACAAGCTTGTCACCTTCCTCAGGCAAAACACTAATGTCTTTGTGTGGAATCTTGCCGATATGTCAAGGATACTGACTAAAGTAATGGTTTACAAGTTGGGCCTTGATCTCAATTATAAGCCCATCAAGCATAAAAACAGGAACCACTCAGTTGAAAAGCTGGTTGCCATCTGCGAGGAAGTAAAGAAGCTACTCAACGCGGGGTTCATCAGGGACGTCTAGTACCTCAACTGGTTGTCAAACATTATCCTCATCAGAAAGAGTAACAAGAAATGGCACATGTGCGTAGATTTCATCGACGTGAATAAGGCATACTTGAAGTATAGCTTCGCACTACCAAGGATTAACCAGTTGGTAGACTCTACTTTTGGCCACGAGCTGCTAAGCTTCATAGATGCTTACTTGGGATACAACTAGATCAGAATGAGCCTAGAAGACAAAGAGCACACCTCCTTCATGACAGACTAGAGGACCTACTATTACAAGGTCATATCCTTCGGTCAAAAGAATGTCGGGGCTACTATCAACGGCTGGTAAACAAGATATTCAAATCCCAAATCGGTCAAAATGTGGAGGTATACATAGATGACATGCTCATAAAGAAGAAGTCACCAACGACCATGTTTGTGACTTGAGTGAGACCTTTGAGGTCCTCCGGAAGCACTAGATGAAACTCAATCCTGCCAAGTTTATCTTCAAAGTGACTTCTAAAAAGTTCTTGGGTTTCATAGTGTCTTAGTAGGGTATCGAGACAAACCTCGAGAAGATAAGTGCCATCCTTGACATGAGTCCTCCTCGGATCGTGAAGGAGGTCCAGAAGCTCACCATGAGGCTTCTTGCCATCTCCCAATTCCTGGTGAAATCGGCAAAAACATACTTACTGTTATTTAAGGCCTTGAGGGGGACAAAAGCTACCATGTTCCGATGGACGGTAAAGTGTAATACTACATTCAAAGAGCGCAAGGAATATCTCTCCAGCCCTTCTCTCCTAACTTTGCCTCAGGAAGGTGAATAGCTGTATTTATATTTTGTGGTTTCTAGCATAGTGCTGAGCTCGGCCCTAATTTGACAATAGTCCAGCATGCAGTGATCGGCATACTATGTCAGCAAAATCTTGACCGACATTGAGAGCCACTACTCATATGTCGGAAGGATTGCACTAGCCCTAGTGTACTTTGTTCGAAAGCTGCAGTCCTACTTACCGGTCCTTGAAGGGAATATTGCAGAAATCGAACACCTTTGGTGACTGGTCAAGTGGGTAATAGAATTGGGCAAGTTCGATTTGGAGTTCCGACCACGGCCGGCCATGAAGGGATAAGCCCTCGCAAACTTCATAGTCGAGATAGAGGCCATAGTTCTTGATGCCCCTGACCATGCCAAAGTTGCAGGCAAGTCGGATGCTCCAACATGGACCCCCAATGTTAAAAGTTCATCAACACAGGCAAGGAGTGGAGCAGGCGTGGTTCTGCGAATCCTTGATGGGTTCTGCGAATCAAGTACTCTGTCACCCTCGGGTTCCTAGCCACCAATAACGTCGCCGAATATGAGGCACTCTTTGCTGGACTTTGACTCACCAAGGAGTGCTCAGCTAGGTCACTTATAGTCTGCATTGGCTTCGAGCTGGTCATCAACCAAGTCTAAGGGAACTTTGAATCGTCCAACCCACAGCTTGCAAAGTACCTTGCCAGAGTAAGGGGCTTGCTTCAAGCGTTCAATTGAGCCAAAGTAATACACGTCCCTAGGGAGGAGAATTAGAAGGACGACCAGCTAGCAAGGGTAGTGACAATCGGCAGCTTGGAATAATACTCCAAGGACATGCGGGAAGTTCTAGCCGTCCCGAGCATAGATGATCTTGAGGTCAAGGTGCTTCAAATGGCTAATGGCAATAATTGGATGACCCCATAACGAAAATACTTGGCTGACAGCACCCTGCTAGAGAACCCGGATAAGACAAAGGGTGAGTAGAAGATAGCAGGTTAGTACACTCGTGTGGGTGGAAGACTATATCGTCGAGGGTACTTAGTCCCCTACATGAGATTCCTCACGCTGGAAGAGGCTAACTATGTGTTGAGTGAAGTATACCTCGGCATCTGTGGCTCATATATAGAAGGCAAGAACCTAACCTTCGAAGTAATGAGGTAAGGCTTCTTTTAGCCTTTGATGAAGTGTGACGCTATGGAGTTTGTAAAAAAGTATGAAAGCTGCCAACTCCACGGGAACATACCTCACCAGTCGCATAAGGAGTTGCAAGCCCTCCAGTCACCCTGGCCATTTATACAATAGAAGCTTCACATTCTTGGACCTCTGCCTGAGGCATCCGAACAAAAAAAATTCGTTATAGTGGGTATCAACTACTTTACCAAGTAGGTGGAGGCATCTCCACTAACATGAATAACTGACAGAATGCAACAGAGTTTATCCGCTAGAGTATCGTTTGTCAATTCGGGATTCCTGATAGCATAGTGATTAACAATGGAACCCAATTCATCGCAAACGATTCGCCAAGTACTATGTAAGCCTATGAATAAAGTTGGTTCATACCTTAGTCACCTACCCACAAGCCAACAGATAGTTGGAGATAACAAATTGAATGCTATTGCATGAGCTGAAGATTAAGTGGGAAGACACTAGGGGCTCTTGGGCCGATGAGTTGCTTTCCATCCTCTGGTCATACAAGACCACCCCAAGAGAGCCGATTTATGAAACATCTTTTAGCCTATGCTACAGAGCAGAGGCAGTCCTCCTGATGGAAGTTGGTCTACCTAGCCTTCGGGTTGAGAATTTTGACCCTCTCAGCAACTCATAGAGGCTCTAGGAGCACCTCAACTTGGTTGAGGAGGCTCGAGATGCGGCACACCTTCAGACTGCAGTATATTAGCAGTGAATCACATTGTACTATAATAAGAGGGTAAGAGCTCGCCAATTTGAGGTGAGGGACCTCGTCCTACGAAGTGTTGAAGTGACCGGTGAAATTGTCAATAATAACAAGCTCTCTTCCAATTGGAAGGGACCATTCCTTATCTCTGCAATCTTTTAGAATGGTGTGTACAAGCTACGTGCCTTGGACGGAAAGCTTGTCCCAAGGACATGGAACGCCGCCCTCCTTAAGAAGTACTACGAATAAGCTCCAACTGAGCCCAGGTAAGTGCCACGTGCCTAAATCTGAATGCTTGTAAATGAATCACTTTTTTAATTAATAAAATTGTTGTTTATTCAGATTACTTGTCCATGTAAATGCATGCGTGTTTGTCATTTCAACAAATCAAGTGACCTAGACTGCCCTTAAGTCAGGCAAGATTTGTCTTTGCCTGCTTTGCAACCCATTAATGGTCAAAGAACCTTAGCCTTGAGCCGAGTATCCTATTAAGTGGTTGAACTTTAAACCTTAGTTCCATACTGAGCGGCCCAATTGTGGCCGAAAACTAGGCCTAGGGGTTCTTGGTGCTCCCAACCAAATGACCTCTAAAACCTTCGGGGGCTTCCAGAGAGGGTGTGCAATGATCTCCCTCTGACGGAGAGAACACCCTCAGTTAGTGATGGTTGGCAGACTAGGATCAGACGCATATGGGCAACGACGTCCTCGGACAAGACCAAGTGCCAATATGACAATGCATGGGTGACAGCCTATGACTTTGTCAGGGTCCGACTGCTATGGCCATGAAACCTAGCTATTTCGAATGAGGCTCATCCTTGGGTGTGTGACAACATCCTATTTATAGGATAGAGAACCCCATAAGATCGAGGTGCCACAACATTCCATTCTCCAGGGAATAAGCACCACCAGGCAAAGGTACCCTAGACAAGATCAGTGATGATAGCTACAACGCTTAGTTGGGGAGGCAAGGAGTGAGCAATTCAACATGAAAACACAAGCAAATATCCACAAAAGTTGTAATAATCCAATTGATTTCATTACAATAAGTCTCAGATATACAAGCAGGCCATCTGCCAAATAATAATAATAATAAAGAAAGAAAAGGAGCCTAGTGTTCTAGAGAAGGTTGAATAGGTGGCTTGTCACCATCCAACTGAAAACTTAAGGGCTTACCCATCCCTGTAGGAGGGATGAGCAAGTCAAACTTTCGAGTTGCACTAGCGTTCACCAAGTGAAGTAAAGAGACAGGAAAGTCTAGAGCCACCAGCTGCAGCACTCATCGACAGAGATGAATGCCATCCCAGTACTTGCTCTCTAGCACCTTCCCAAGCTCCTCTACCAGAATAGAGGCCTTCAAGCCGAAGGCAGTGTTTGCGAAGAAGAAGATGATGCTCTTGGGACTCAGGGAGCGACCTCTCGAGGGAAGTGATTTTCTCCTCGGCCACATGTAGCTCACCCTCCAAGGCCTCAACCCACTCAACCATGGCTTCGTGTTCTGCCGCACTGACATGCTCTCGGGCCAAAAAGCCAATGGCAGTCAAAAGCCAGAGAACCCTCTCCTCTGCCGGCAGAAAGCGTGTTAGAAGGACAAATACGAAAGCAGAAAAAAGGTAAGGGGATGCTAAATGAATACCTCAGCGAAAGAAATCCCCTCGGAGGGAGGACATCTCAGGCTAGCCTCAGGTAACTCCACAACCTCTTTGGCTCTAGCAGGCTTGACGCCTTTAGACTTTAGGAACTTGGGGGCTAGTGCTGCAGTTCCTTCTGTGGTGTCCACAGTAGCCATCCCCTCTTAAACCCTTGGCTCCACAGGGCCTGAAGGACATGCCTCGATGACCCCACCTACCTCAGAGCAAGGCACGTCGATGGTGACCATCTCCCCTGAGGGAGGCTCCTCAATAACCTCAGCATCCCTAGTGACCACCACGACCTCAACAGCCCCATCGACCAAAAAGACATCCTCCATCGTAGGAATATCATTGCATGCCTCCACCATACAGATGGGGGGCTCAAATCCTCCGATGTCAACCTCTAGCTCCAACCCGGATGCAACCTCCGATGTCGGCCTAGCTGTGACATCTACCATAGGCTTGGCTGGGGCATCCGCCAATGGCTCCCACCATAAAATTCTGGCATCAACCTAGACCCCATATTGTGCCAACTGGGTGCAAAAATCAACTTGACTTAGGCTCCAATGGCACTAGGTCTGAGCACCGGTGTAGGAGCTACTACAGTCACGACACCCTCAACTCCTTTGGAGCCAAATGCCTGACTCGAGAGGGAGGTAAAAGCAGAACTCACCCCCTCGATGTACTCCCGAATCGCTGCACCCACTACAGTGTAGCCTCATCTTATCTAGGAGAACAATTAAACTCTGAAGATAGGCTGTCAGAGGAGTAGTGCCACTTTGACAGCTAACCCGAAGTCTCTCAAATGACTAACATCCCTAGCCTCCTCTAGCTGGCTGTCATCCTTGTGGGGGCTAGCCCCCGCGCTATTGTGGCAAATCCCTCCAAAAAAAGATCAACGTTGGCCAGGATCTCGTCCACTAGGGGCTTCTCCTGAGTTTTTGCACTCTCCTCCAAAGGGCTAGTAATGCCAAGCCGGACTTTCGCTAACTTGTTGGGAATCACCCAGTTGGAAGGAGTCAGCAAGTAAAAGAAATGGTTTTTCCAATGCTTGACCGAATCCGAATTTGCCCCTTTGAAGTTAAAATTGGGGCGATGAGATAATGAGATCCAGCCATCCTTCTACGAGAAGGTGAAGTACGCTCTCACTGACATGGTAGTGAACCTACAGCTATGGCAACGGGAGAAGACATAGAGTGACACCAGGTACCGAGCGGCATTGGGCATGAGCCTTACCATCGGCACCCCCAAAGAGGATTGCATATAGGTCTGATGGCACTAGGAAATGGAGTTCACCCCGCAAATGGATCTCATAGACAATAATGAAGTTGTTCAACGGAGAACAGGCTCTGCTGTCTTCGTCGGGTAGCAGAAATGCCATACCCCTCAAAATCTTAAACTGGGAAAGCAACAACTAAACATCTTCAGCAGTGAGGATCGAGCGAATCCTCCTGATGTCATCAATGGCCATGGTTGGAAAGAAAGAGGAAGAAAATATGCGACCATAGGGGGGCCTGTAATGAATCAAAGATGAAGGCATAGTGTGGAATGCCGAGAGGCATGTGGTTTAAATAAGCAAAGGCCCTGAGCTTGAAACGATGTAGCAAGGGAATCGAATGGCTACCCTTATGATGGTAGCTATGCGTGTCACGACCGTGAGGCAACATGACACTTCCTCTAGCCATTGTTTGAAATCGCCTAACATCTCGTGTAACGTCCCCGGGCACCCGCTTGTGAATATTATCCGCTTTGCCACATAGGCGCATGGTTTTCTTCCTGATAGACGGCCTCCACCGCCCCCAAAACGTATTCACAAGGGAGAGGTATCCACGCCCTTATAAGGCATGTTTCGTTTCCCTCCCCATCCGATGTGGGACATCACAGTCCACCCCCCCTTGGGAGCCTAGCGTCCGCACTGGCACACCGAACCGGGCCCCATCTCTGATACTATTTGTAATGTCCCCGGGCACCCGTTTGTGAATATTGTCTACTTTACCACACAGGCGCACGATTTTATTCCTACCAAATGGCCTCCACCGCCCCCAAAATGCGTCCACAAGGGAGAGGTATCTACGCCCTCATAACGCATGCTTCGTTCCTCTCCCCATCTGATGTGGGACATCACACCTCAGATTGCCGCACACCAGCAATGATGCCAATTAGCCGAATTGTCTTGTTAGTTATAAATGTGGCACCCAGACCCTAGAAGGGTCAGTGGTGTCAGACGAAGCAACCATCATGATGACGTATGGTCTCACCAGGAGACTCATGACTTAACAATATGACAATTTTCATGCAATGTGACTAAGGCAAGAATGCGAATAGCACAAGATCCAGGTTACCTTGACAATGTTCTGCTCGGCTTACCTCCTGGCCAAGCATTCAGGACAGCCAACTGAGAAGCTGGTCGCCAAATAATTGAGCCACCGCATACATGACCTATTTGACTATTAGATGCTAGGTCATATGGGAAGGTACGAAGACACCTCAATCATAAAAGCAATGATAGGAGATAAAAGGACAAAATTACAAAAAACACAAGAAGGAAGAAAATACACAGTGGTTACATTCATTAAATTCTTTTACAAAGTACAAGGCTTACAGCAATAAAAGTACATGGTAGAATAAAATACAAGGCGCAAAAAATCGACGGCATTTTCCTAGAAATGGATTCAGGGAAGGCATGTGCAAAGAGGGTAGCCATGGGTGAATCACCATGCAAATCGTGCCTAACTAAATACAGAATGTATCAGATTGAAAACCAGTTGTTGCAGGAGGTCGGTGGGAAGCTATTCTCTAAAGGAGGAATAAAACACCACCACTGTGACGGACCGGCCATTTTCCACCACATACGGCTGCTGTCAAGTCTAACCTTTACGTCATATACAGTATAAATATTACTTAAGTGGACATAAAATTTTTCTTTTCTTTTATATATACCATTCATTTCGTATACAGGATCGCTTAAGGCCAAACTCCTAGAGTTGGCCATCAAGGTTTTAACTCCACATTAAGGTTAGTCGACACGAAGTCCTTGACATGACATGAGATGCTACTAGAATATCAACTTCATTCTTCCACATTATAATTACGGAAACATACTAACATCCATAAATTCTTTTACAGCGGAACTGTTTTACAAATTCTTTTAAAAATATCAAAAGAAATACATCAATTCTTTCACTGATCAGCTCCGACCAGCTATGCCGTCTAGTTACTTCATATGACTCTACTCAATCTCGTCCTCCATGAGCTTATCATCATCTGAAAAATGGCAATAGTGAGTTACAAAACCCAGCAAGGTACCCACATGCAAAAAACATTAACATGCATATAACATAAACTTAGCATACGAAAAGTTATCGAAACAAATTCTTTTTTAGTTTAGAAATCATCGTTCTTCTTCTTATTATCTTATCTTCAGAAAATTCATAAAGCCGAACGAAATACTTATTATTTTTAGGGATCGGATGGAAGCGGACAACATCGAGGAAGGGTTGTGTGCTACCCCACAACTTAGAGCCGTATCCTCCTATTATGCTCCCCGAGGCGGGAGGTAATGCTTTTAACCTGACATATGGGGTCGTAGTCCATAAGCCTTATGCCACAAGAAATTCCCCCGTGGCCCAAGGGCAGTCCTCAAGTGTCACTCCAATATCATTCATCCATCTTTAACAGCAAGTTTAATGAAAACTCGGTTCTTAGTTCATATTCTTTAATCGCCATCCATTATAGTTCAAAAGTCGGAAGTCGTAGAGTTCTACTTGCTGTCCGGATTATATATATTTTTCCTTATTCTTATAACCTTTGTTCTTAACTTCAGTATTTGAAGTTCGTAAAGTCTTTCCTTTAACGTCTTAAAACCGAAGATCTTCTTAACAAAAACCGGAGGTCTTTTCAACAAAAGTCGGAGTTTTTTTTAACAAAAGCCGGAGTTCTTTTCAAAAAAACCCGGAGGTCTTTTCAATAAAATTCGGAGTTCTTTTGATTAAAAGCCGGAGTTCTTTTTAACAAAAGCCGGAGGTTTTTTCAACAAAAGCTGAAGTTCTTTTTATTAAAAGCCGAATTCTTTTTGACAAAAGCCGGAGGTCTTTTATAAAAAATCGGAGGTCTTTTTCTTAAAACCAGAGTTCCTTTCCTCAAAAGCCGGAAGTCTTTTTCTTAAATATGCAATTATCGAAGTTCATGCAGATCGACAAATAACCATACTTCGTGCATAAAGAAACTAAACATCATGAATAACAGGGATTTTTTTAAACATGCGGTTAACAAAGATTCTCCCTTAAATCAAACGATCAAAACAAATATCATACATTCTGTAACATGAGTTCATAAAAAATCAGACATACTTGCGTCACAAACATGCATATACTTGCATTAAACTTATGATCATAAAAAGGTGAGTATTCTTGCCTGAATTCCTTTATTTTGCTTTGAAATTCTGGTTTTTCCTTTACTAGAAAATTCTATCGAGAGCCTCTTCCTAACATCTTTCCTTAAACTCTCACTTCCTATTTATAGGACTTTGGGTTTGACGGTAGTAGGTAGGGCAGGTCAACCACTCGAGAGTGGTTGGGAGTAGGTTACTTATTCATGTATGGTTATTTCTGACTCTACTTTTCGTAAGGATTTCTTTATTATTTTTGGTCAACTGGTCTTGACCGAATTTAGGTTTCTCTTTCGCATTTTCGGTCAACTAGCCTTGACCGGATTTAGTTGTTCCTTCCTATACATTCCGGTCAACTGGCATTGACCGGATTTTACTTACCCGTAACACATCCGGTCAACTGGCGTTGACTGGATTACTTTCCTCTTTCCCTTCCTTCCGGTCAACTGACGTTGACCGGATAAGCCTTCCTTTACGTTTTTCAGTCAACATATGTTGACCAGATTTCGTCTTTCTTCACGTTTTTCGGTCAACATTTGTTGACCAAATTTCCATTCTTATCACATTTTTCGGTCAACTGGCGTTGACCGGATAGCCCTCAATCTCCCTCGACTCTTTGATTATATTGACTCAATGTCGAGGACTTTCTATGTTTTAGGATTTGGGCCATTACAACCACCGACCCAGAGAAGCTTCCTACTCAGGAACTCTGCCTCTGGCAAGCTCCCACAACAGCCCCAGAGAAGAGAACAAGGCAAAGCCACTTCTGCAGATTTGAGAGGATCATGGGAAATGCCTGCCCGATCCTAATGAGAGGCTTTGGGAGGCCCAAGGCAACTTCGAACTACCATATATATATATTTTTTTTGGTAAGTAATTAAATGTATTAAAAGTATAAAGAATATACAAAAATATGTTCGTAACCAAGTGTTTTGCCGACTTGGAGATGGAACACAAAGCAGGGGAGACCCCTAGACCAATGACAATAGTCATTAAAAAAATTACACTGACGTTGGTTCTTGTAAGCCAATAGCTCCAATCACAAAAAAAAAAAATTACTTCAGCA